>BMAO01021011.1:0-90165 GCA_019973975.1 Trichonephila clavata | reverse complement strand
CGGTATAGTGGTTAGCGACGCTGACTGCTGTGAAGGCATGGATGTAGTAAATGTATAGTGCCTACGCGGCAGGGGGTACTCTAACCTCTATACCTCTCGTGAGGTGGTGGAAGGGAAGAGTATGGGAGGCCCTTGAACACTTCCAGGGGTTCTCCTTCAAAATTGGGGGGAACTGAGCCAAATCGTACTGTCACCTGCATGGTGCTCAAAGCTATGGCTAACGGCAGGCGTACAATCTAGCCCGATGCTACGATGAATTTCGTGGGCCTCGATCTGACTACGTCAGACAGGTGGCATTAGTAACAACAACATGTATATCTGTCCGGGTGGAATTTGTTAATTGGTTTTAACTAACTTCCCGATGAGCTAGAGACTTGAAATTTGGACCATAGCTCAGAAGTGGATGACAATGCATGAAAATGTGTATAAAAACATAGTATATTAAAATTTTTCTTATTATTATAAAGTTGCTTGTTGTGTTAAAAGTGCGCGTTATATACGCCGAATTTTTCGGTAACTATTTATACATCTGTACACATTTTCTCCGATCTGTTTATCACATTTTTAATCTTTTGTTTTCAAATTATTGTAATATTTTATACATAAGGATTAAGTTCTTTTCGTTTATAGAATCGTACAAATTAATATTAGATCTAAATATCTCATAGGCTAAGTGGAACTAAATTTTAAAATTTCTTCATGGTGTAGTGTGGAAATTAGCAATCGTAAGATACATTTCAGGTGTTGTTCTCACTACTTGAAAGTGGTTCATAACAAGGTAGATCAAATGGGATGACTATAGTAACTGATTTGTTTTTGTAGACATAAAACCTTATATTATTTCTTCGTATAAGTAATTAATTTTTATTATGATCAATGCGCTCATAAAGATAAAGGGTATTTTTCTTTCATAAAACAATACTTTCGTACTTTCTTTAGCTTGATTACGTTTTCCCCTGTGACGTCGAATATATATATTCACCTTCAGTCTCACTGGAAATAAATTTTGTTTTAATTAATTTCAATTTACTCCATCACACACAAGTATTCGGTTTTGCTTTTTCCTTTTCATTCGGAAGCAGTTATATCCGGGGGAAACATTCGTTTCTTCCGGTAGATACTCTGTTCAATGGTGTCGCTATTGATGGTAATAGTGAAAGAGCAATTATTTTAGAGAACGTGACTCAATTTTCATTCCAGACTGCGACAACGATGGAAGAGAATAACAGGGAATAACAGCTTGGTAAGTTCATAACAATTGTGTTTAATTCAATAATTTTTTTTAAAAAAAATATTTAATGTTGTTCTCAGTTTCTTAATCTAATGTCGAACAACATTCTTAAGTAATGTTGTTTAGCAGCTTCTTTAAAACTGAAATTAAATAACTCAGTAGATGGTACTTTTATGAAATTAAAAAGTGTATACTTGTATTTTTCTGCATAATATTATGTAAAACAAGGTAGCTAACTTATTAAACATTTTATTCATGTTGAAGGATTACGAAGTATTTAAACTATTAATAATATTTTATTAAATCAAAACATGTTATAACATTAAGAAAAATAATATTGTAGTGTTGTTTATGTATCTTTATGGTCATTTTTATAGCACATTCTCTTAAAAACAGAAATGAGTTCAAATTCCGCTCATCCTTTTTGTATAAGTTTGATTCCTGCAATTCTTTGTAGAATTGTTTTTGGCATAAAGGAGCTCGACGAACTTCCGTTCTTTCAATATGTTAAGTATTATTCCATGTGTTTTTATTTTTGAAAATTCAGTATCTTGATGTACGATAATGCTTTAGAATCGCCTAGTCTAGGGTCTCCGCTAGTTACGACGACTATCAAATTGTGATTTATATTTTCGATCACTAATTTTTTATTTAAATGGACTAGAAATGAAAATAAAATATAAAAATTCAATCCATACATATTTAATTACTGAGCACAAATGGGAAAAGCACTTTTCTGATTTTGTTATACCCCCCCCCTTTTCCAAAAAAATCAATTAGGGGACACGAAATTTATACTTCAAAGGTACAATATTACACATAGTAACAACAAAACAAAATGAATTTTACACATACATTATGGAACAAAGCAAAAAAAAAAGGAGGGGGGGGGAGGGGCTTTACTGACGAATATCGTTGGTACAGAACGCAGTCTGGTTATGCGGAAGAACTACAAACCAAAGTGTTTTAGTAAGCGATATGGCGCCTTACTTGCGATGATTATGTAGAACCGTCTGTTCAATCTCAAAATACCACATTATCCAACAGTTACTGAGATCAGAGTCCTCATTCTTCAGTGAGCATATGTGTGCTGTCAATGATATGTAACCAGTGGCGATTTAAGCTCATTTCGGCCCTGGCGCAGAAGATCTACAGGACCCCTTAACCCTTGCGGATCGAAATTTATAACTAGCAAATCTGGTTAAATCCGCTTATCCGAACCTCAAGCCCTGAAGCCCACCCCAAGCGTCTAATGTATAAACCGGCTCTGTATGTAACGCTTAGGACGGCGGAGGAACAGGCCATCTTTACGAAGGCGATTGATCACAGTAAACCCGGACATCTGTCGTCCGATATCCGTACACAGCAATGTGGCCCAGTGTCTGGTTTCGGACTCTTTTAGCCTTCCCTATGATATATCAGTTATCGAATATCATTGTGTTCAGGGACATCTTCAGGCATGGGTCAACTGAGCCCGGTCCCAGGTTACCTCGTTTTTGTTCTCGACTCTGACTTAATAAGATCATGATCCGGATAATTTTAATGGTCAAATATTATTCCCGTACATATTCTCCGAAAAACAGGGAATTTCAAATTAGATGTCAACTAGCGAAAGTGGTAAGACTGTATTATTATGTGATGACCGTTGTCCATGTCTAGGCCTAGACCTAATATTACAAACAATCATTCAATTCATTAAGTCGAAATTCGACCTTCGGTCGAGCCGGTTTGTGCCTTGGTTTTTGAGATTGTAAGTCGTCTATATTTATTTATTTCAAATTACCGTTTGAACGAGTACTTGACAATGCAAGTTATGTGTAGGGCGATTTCAAGTAGGATCAACTTTTTCACAAAGGCCCCAGGGCCTCAAAGAGTCTTAAGGCATCCCTAGTTGTTTTCCTTGGAGACCATCATCAATATTTCTTACAGATACACCGATCCTTTGAAAGGATCCTCAAGCTTGTGATACAACGTTCTTGGTCACTTCAAAATATGCCCCAATCGATCGTTCTACCACAAGTAAAAGTGTCCTGATAGTTTCTTGTAGCCATATTGCGCGTATTATATCTCCTTCACTTACAGTGAACATCTAGAAATGCATCTTTACTCCTTTTCAAGTTACCTTCCTCTGACTTGCTAACAACATGTGTTCCGCGTGTCTTCGCGTCATCTCTGATGCCATGTTCGTGCTATTTTCATCTGCATCACCTTTCTACTGATTTGACTCTTCATTGTGCTGATCTTACAAAGCCTTTCTCTGCAGTTTCGTGGCTGTATGTTGAGAAATGTTTTTGTTGCTTAAGTTTTTTGTACATTACTGTATTTGCCATAAAAATTATATTGTTTATCCCTTTATAAAAAAAAAGTTTTCCTCTTAAATTTTATTTGGAATAATAGACTCATTTTTAGAAGAAAAATAAAGCAAGGTTCAATTCTACTCAATTATTTTTCATAAAATCCTGAAATTTTGCTTGAACAAAGCTTTATATTGTATAGAATTTAAAATGAAAACGAATGATATCTGAAAGATTAATTGAAAAGACATATGTAGAGTTACATTTGGAATTAATTAATTTAAAACAATAGAATCTTAAAAATATCAATTTTGATGAGGTTGTATT
Source organism: Trichonephila clavata (assembly GCA_019973975.1). Lineage (NCBI taxonomy): Eukaryota > Metazoa > Arthropoda > Arachnida > Araneae > Nephilidae > Trichonephila > Trichonephila clavata. The sequence goes on along the minus strand of BMAO01021011.1, from coordinate 86,313 downwards.
AATTAATAATCCTCAAATTCAATACTTGGAGTTTAGAATTGGATTCGAATAAGTCATTAAAATTTGTAACAGTATCACTCTTTTTGTTGCAAGAAATTAAAACATAATTTAATAAAAAGCAACTCCTTCATATAAAACAAGTATTAATATTTAATATTTAGAGCTATTTTCTGATATAGCGTCATCGTATTTTTCATTCGATTATATTTCTTTCATAGAAAACACAAATTTAAAAAAAAATTGTTGGAAAAATCTCGATTTGTTCTAATTTTGTGTGTGAAACTTTATTTTTAAAACTTATTTTATTTATTTTCCATATTCATTTGTTTCGACTATTTTAAATTTAAAATATTATGCTTATAGTATAAAAATGATTTTTATATAAATTTCATTTTTTTAAAGGAAAATTGACATTTTTTTTTCAGAACGCTAATTTTAAGCTAAAACAAACTCATTTTTCCCCAATAAACATGTTCAATTTCATGCGATTCAAGAAAGACGATATAAAAGATTGAAAGTATATTATCCTATGATTTCGTTTCTTGTTCCTTCTCAAATGACAGAATAAATTCATATGCAAACGCATTTTATGATTATAATATTTGTGAAACATACATTACATCAGTATCAAAATATTTTTATTACCTTTCAAAGAATTTGCATTGAACCTTTTCTTAGAGTTCATCACTACAATTATTTCCTGATATACTTGCTTGGTCATACTTTAGAAAGAGACACCTACCTTCGATAAAGTACATGAAAAAAAAATGGGATGAAACTCATTTTAGATAACAAATTGTAGCGTAAGATAAGGACTGAATAATGAGATAGAAACTTTGGAAACGTGAAAAGTGTATTTCAGTTTCACTATCTGGCATTTACGTGTGTGTCACTGTCCTTTTTTAAAGATTTCCATGGAGCCATTTGAAATAAGTTGGATGATGTTAGCATTTAAATATATTCAGCCTTAGAAATCAAGGATTACTTTCGTAAATGGACTGCCGACTGGTAAAAAGTAATTACAAAATCCTTTAACTTATTGTAATGTTATTCCTTTATTTTTAAATTTAAAAATATGCACGCGATTTTTCCTTTTTCACTTCTCTCTAATTGGTAAAAGATTATTTATTTATTTTTTTTAAAAAAATTGACTTTGTAAAATTTTTGTTTAGAAAATAAAAATCAATAGAGATTTTTCCAAGAAAAAAAATCTGTATAAGAATATTTCGATTCATTTAAAAACATTTGTATCCAGTACTTTTAAGCAATATAAATAGCAAATTTGACTTAAGAATTTTTTCTCAAATTTAATATTAGAAACAATTCAGAATTTTTAATAAAAAAATATATCGTTTGGTAATTTCTGCTAGAATGCTGAAAAACTGAAATTGATAGTAAAAATTACGCTGGAAAAGAAACAAATTTAATTCAAAATCTCTGAACCTTTTATCATTTAATCACTAATGAACACAAAGAAAAATCTTTATCATAATTCTCTTTGAACTGATTTGATTTTTTTACGCTGATAAAAATTAAACACACACAAAGGCTACTAAATGCAACATTCTCTTTTATATGTCATCGAAACTGAAAGTACTAAAATCAAAATGATCCTTTAATTTCTGTGGAATATAAATTTAAGGTAAGTTCCTTTTTTCTTTTATTGAGTTTTTGTTTTTATACAATACATCTAATTCAACTTGTTATTTTCATCTCAGAAGTTTAACCACATTTTTTAGTGAAAAATTAGACTTGAAAGTATTTACGAATTGTAATAAAACTTAAGAAGGAAAAATGTGTCTAATAATTTTCATACTGTGAAGTGTTTGTGACAAAAATAAAGTTTTTGCTTCTTTTACTGATACTACACATCATGGGTATTAAACTCGCGGTCCGCGGGGCACATGCGGCCCAAATTGAGCATTTTTGTGGCCCGGCCAATATATTGGCACACAATAATAAATAATTAAATAAAATAAAATTCAGAGAAATAGGAAATATAGTAAGAGAGAAGAGATGAAAAGGTGTCAGCACACAAACATCAAATATTTCTTGCTCTTTTATATATGTTTATTATAATGCATTATCCGAAATAAACCCTCGTTTCTATGAATATTGATTTTTTGTGTGGCCCACTTAAAGTTAAAACCTTGTTTTCTGGCCCAAGTTAGCCTTTGAGTTTGACGCCCTATACATATTCTATAATACATTTAAAAGTGCATTAATTCAAAATATTTACTTAAAGTTGCTTTTCACATCTGGAATTTTTTTATATCCTTACTCTTTAGTAATATAACGATAACGGAAAAGATAATGAAAATTATCATTTCTGAACTATCATGTAAATTCAATAAGCAGTTAACAATCTTTTTTTGCAACACACGGATTAAAAAAATTGAGCCATATACATATCGTATCTCAAATGTCTTACAGGAATAATTACATACGCAAAAAATGCTGTTCACTCAGACATTTTGCCTACCCATGTTATTTACATCGTAAGAAATTTCCGTTAAAAACTGTTTACACGACAGCATGAATTATTATCAAATGTTTATGAAACTAAATGTGTAATTCGATATAAAACAAGATATCAATCACTGGCAGGGCCAAGTAATTTTAGCGCGTTTTTCACATGTTGTATTTTACAAGAGGAGAATTCGGGAAAACTATGGGAAAATTTAAATATGATTCGGCTCATCTAGGGCACAAATGCGACCAAATGCCGAAAACCAGAGGTCAATTGGTTGCTTATTGGCAGAGAAAAAGGTACGACAAAATATGGAACGAAGACGAAATTTGCGTCCTAATAGCGCTTTTGTTCCACTACGTGAAAAACGCGCTAAAAACGTTCATATGCAGGATATTTGAAGAAAAAATTCTGGTTTTCCCACCTTCTTCTCACTAAAATGAGATGACTGTCGATAGGTAAACACTAACTCAACTATTGGTTTTGAGCGATTATAAAAACAAATAATTTTTCCCATTTACCAAATAATCCAAAAAATTTCAAGAACTCTACTTCGACTAGGAGTGGATAACTAAGTTTGCATGTATGGCAGATATTTTTCCTTGAATGCTGCTAAATGCATGAAATATATCCTTCCAAGAACAATCTATAAATATATAATCATAAGAAGATATAAAATCAATACTTTTCAAAAGAAAATATTACTTATAGTTAGTAGAAAAAGATTTGTAAGTATTTTCAAACTTGAGTGAAATATAAAGAAAGATATCAACAAACAAATAATTATAGTTTTTATAGCACTCAAAGTTTCTGTCAGGAACTTCTGATCTAGTATATGGTACCCTAACAAGTTTTCTCGAATATTTATGGAGCTATTGATTACATTCGTCTAAAATTTGAAGCAAGAGTTATTTAGGGAATTTTCTATTTATTTCTGAAAAAGAATTATATTCACAATTGTAGAATTTTCTTTAAAAGTTAAGTTGATTCACCTTTTAAAATCATAATTTAGTTCCCTTAGAGTTAACATTGATTACAAATTGTCAAAAGTTGTAAAAAGCTAAAATTTCATTTTTTTTTTTAAAAAAATTAACAATTAATACTTTAAAAATGCATTTTTTTTAAAAAAAAAAACTCTCTTTATTATTTTGCAATGTATTAAACATATATAATTATAGTCTCATTCTGTATTCATTGCTAAATACATGGGTTATACTTAATTAATTTTTGATTTTTCACATGATGAGAAAGGATTCATTTTTTTGATGCTATTCATGGTATCCCTTTTTAGTCTAGGTCAGAGGTTGGCAACTTTTTAGCTCTGGCGTGCGAAACCGATCTACCAATAGGATTCAGCGTGCCACACATTATAGGACATATTTAAAACATTTCAATCTCCACGATAATGGAGAGAGAGATTAAGTGAATAGAGGTTAATAATATAGGTTTACGGTTTTACTATGCATTAATTGTGCATCATTTAAAGATATTTCTTAACATAAAAATAAACAGCATAAAATATATTTCTTCAACAAAATTTTCGAAAATTAAAATTGTACATGTATTAAATATTTTTATGAACATACTTATTAAAATAAGAAATATACAACATAAAATGTAAGTATTTCCCTTCATTATAGCTAAATAAAAAGATAAATAAAAACTTTAGTGAGAACCCAGTGCTTGTGCACCACTCTACTTTCCTTTAGCAACATCATGGATATATTTTGTTACTTTCAATTTGACACGATTCCGAGCATTCAGTTGTTAAACAATTTCTTTGCGGATTCGAAATATTTATCATTTGAGGAAAGATTTTTTTTACTTAGATATGTCGAATCAAAAGCGAAAAGCAGAGTACCTACAATTTTTCTCTCTTCAAACAGTTAAATCTCACCAGCAATGACATTGAATAAATCACAAAATAGCTGTAAATTTATTTTTGAAGTTATAGTTCAGATTTTTTCATAATTCCGTAAATTTCTGTAATTCTAGAGATAATTGTAAAATAAGGTCCATTATAAATTTATCAAATTCCATCTACTCAAATATTAACAAATTTGTAGAGTAGCGCAGAGTGCCGCTGAGAATTGTACTGCATGCCACATGTGGCTCGAGTGCCATAGGTTGCCGACCCCTGGTCTAGAAAATATTTGGAACATAACAGATTGTCTCAGTTTTTAATATTAGGACCATTATTGTGTGTGTGTGACTATATGTTCAAATTTATTTCCTTATTTCATAGAATATAGCGGGATCTGATGGCACTTGAAAAAAAATGCATTTTTATGTCAGTCGTTTTCTTCCCGCTTGCTACTTATTTAAAAGAATAGTGCAGTTTATAATTTTGTTGAATTACAATTCGATCAACACAAAATTTACGTTAATCAATATTTGAATTTTTTAATACTGAATTTGATTACTTATAATACTAAAATCCTTCTTCAATAGCATTGCTTTGTTTTTCAGATTTTATTTTTCAACTGAATGTGACGGCATGGGTATCTGCTGTCATTCCAAACAATCAGTACAAAATGATCAGGTGACAGTACGACTTTCAGATATCAGAGAAGGAGAAACAGCAAATAAAAGTAAGTTGACAATTTTCCTTAAGATTTTCTAATTAACGTCATCTTTATTATACTTAGACAAAAAAAAAAGATTCTTGATTTTATTTATTTATATATTTTTAAAAAAAATTTCTAATGCAAAATATCAACATTTCCTTTCTGGTACTGATCCTTATTCCAAAATTCCTCTGTTTAGTTAATACAATGCTTCTTAAATTTTAGGGAGAAGCTGAATCTATAATCTGATTTAAAGCTAATTATGAACCCGTTATTTAAGCGAATATATATATAAGTTTATCTTAAATAATCAAATGATCTTCAACAGTAGCTAGAAGGTAGCCGAGTGGTTTTGGCCATGAACTCGTGGCCAGAGTTGTCGAGTTGTGGGCTCGAAACCTATTGTCACAGAAGACTGGCAATTGCCCTTTAAATCTGTTGAGGCTTTGAGTCCTCCCGTTAGCGTGGTGCAAAAGTTATGACTCAGGTGTCATTCTTGTCCCTTGACGGTGACTCAAAATTTCGTGGTCCGTCGCCAATAATCCTCATGTTGTTTCAGAAGGCAACTTAAATTGTAATCTAAGCAAATTGACAGTAGTTTTGTAAAGTGTTTGGGGGAGTTAGGATAAAGATCAGCCTTATATATAGTCTCAGAACAATTCTAATTTATTATTCCTTACTAAATATCTACAACCCAGGGTAGGAAATGCACCTTTAATTAAGTTTAGGAACAAAATCAGATAGAAGATATATTTAATCATTGCTAAGATTCAATCAACTTACGTTTAGCACTCTTTGATTACTTAAGGTCTGAATTACCGTAATTCCTTCCTCAGCAGTTCGACCCCTGGCGATATTATTCAATTATAACTTATTGGCTTAATTGTCAATTAACAAATCTTTAAAAATTAAGCAATTAAGTGTCGGACCACTCTCGACTAACTTTCCATTACTTTGCGCGAGTCATTAACTTCTATCATCTAACTTCTAAATATAAGCCTTGATTTACATTAAGCGCATCTTCTTTTTCGGGAGAAAGTTTCAATAGAACAATATTTAAAGAAATAGTTTTTTCCAATAGAATTAGTAAGAAGCTCGCAATTAGGCCCGTTACAGTTAGTTACATGATAATGTATTTATTTTCTTTGTGTTCTTTTTTAGAGCTATTACAGAAGAATACTTAGACGGTGCTAAAAAGAATTTTTCTTTTAACTCGTATAATTTAGTTAGTTTCCTTTAACAGACTAATAACATAAATATTCAGTCATTACAGTATTAGAATATTAAAAAAAAAAACTTTCAAATTGACTAGTTACAAAAATTATATATTCCTGTTTTTTTAGTTAATCCAATTGTTTAATTTCATTGAACTAACAATTAATTTTGAAGTGTGTATATGCACTGATGTCCAAAATTAACGTTACAAACATAAATTTCCTACTATTTCAAGAAATCTACCATTATTTTTTAAAAAGTTATATTATATATAAAGTGAGCAAAAGCAAACATCATATCCTAATTTTGTGATTTTTAAATTGTTGAATTTTGAAGTAGCCCGAAACCTAAATGTTTCTCGAATGGTGATTTACAGACGGAGGAAACGATTTTAAACAATGAGTACTGTTGTTAGAAGACCTGGATAAGGTCGACCGAAACTACAACACCTACGGAAGATCGATATCGGACAATAAATGCACGTCGTCGCAGAGATACTTCACCTAAGGAGCTTTCTCAGGAATTTGCTGCTGCCACTGAAAAATCAAATTACTAGACAGAAGTTACAGAAGAAATTAACAGAAGCTTTGCATAGAAGGCCCTTTATGTCAGACAGCTAGTGGTATGTGTCCCTCCTAACTTATCAAGGAAAAGAGTTCGTCTTTTATGGATTCTAGGACATGTGACTTGGGAAAATCAAGAACGGACTGTGTACTTTTCACTGATACATCCAGGCTCGGTACCAATAATGATTCTCTTCGAGTTTTCATTTGGAGAGAGCATGGGACTCGTTACTATCCATCTAACATGTTAGAACCCGATCGATTTGGTAGGTGCGGAATTCTTGTTTGGGAGGCATTATGTTAGACTGTCGTACACCGCTACACGGGTTCTGTAACTGCGCAGCGATATAGAAATTAATTTGTTGAATCTCATGTGAGACTGCTTTGAGTAGCAATTGGTCAAGATTTTATTTTTATGGATGATAATGTGAGGTCACCCAGACCTAATCTTGTCGAAGACTTTCTTAAGGAGGAGGGATTTGCCGGATGGAATGGTCAGAAAAATATCTTGACTTAAATTCTATCGAGCAAGTTGGGGTGCTTTATTAAGAGCCATTACTCGACGTCAATACCCTCCAAGCATGCTCCAAATGTTAAAATCTGTGCTTATAGAAGAGTGGGAGCTTGTTGCCACAAGATGAAATTAAAATCTAATTTGTAGTATGACAGCTCATTGTGAAGCCTGGATGAAGCAAGGGAGGTCTACATTCTTTGTTAGACATTCAGTTTTTTAATTATTACACAGTCTCCTCGTGTGTGTTTTAAAATTTTTTTATTTAATTTGCATGTTACAAGAAGTGACCCCCATTAAGATTTTATTTGTCTGCATGATTATTCTCTGAGTATGAGGAACGTATGTATAAAAATTTATCACAAATAAAAAATTATATGCTAAGATATTGTATTTTTTGTGTTTGTAATCTTAAATTTGGACACCAGTGTATATATAAATAAGATTTCTAAAGATAATGAATTATTTCAAATTGTCTTTAATTGCTCATGAAATAAGCAATTAAAATTTTGTGGTTTAGAAATTTCTCATTATAAAATTCCAATTTCTGATGTAGTTATACATTTTTTTTTTTTTTCCAGACATATTAGCAGTCGCTTTGTATCCTCTTCATTCGAATAATAGTGTCTTACTGACTTTCGAAAAAGGAGACAAACTAATTATTGAAGATGACAGGTAAAAACTATTGTTATTTTATAGAAAAAAAAGCACCTGCAGTAACTGTCATCGTGTTACATGGTAGAAAAAACTCAGATTCCAAATGAATCATGCTTGTTTTATAACCCTTTTTCGTCATATAATAAATCCATGAGGCCACTCTACTTCTCTTTTCTTGTTGATATTAAATCCACGATGGAATAATGTTTATGGAAATGACAGCCCGTCATATGATACTATTTTCAAACTGGTCATATATCCCTCACATAGAAGTTCAAGATCTGCTCTCAGGAATCACAGGCCTCGATCGAAGATTGCCCGGTTTACCATAGTTTCCAGAAGCTACCCTTCACCTTCAATTAACTTAATTCAGTGGCGCAATAGTCCATGAGGGCCAAGGCCTACTGTGTCCATATCAGTATACGTGACCTTGGGCCCTGAGGCGCATGAGCAGATTAGGTGATCAGTCTGGCGCGAAAACCCCCAGTATTAAGTTCACAAACAAGCTTGGTACCCATTTATCGACCGATTGAAGGGATGAAAGACTGACTCGACCTTGCCCAGCCCGAGGTTTGAGCCTCGGTCTGTGGTGTGGAAGCGCGATGCACTACCTCTCAGCCACTGGGACTCTCACCTTTATATTACTGGGTTGTATTAAGAAGAAAGAAAAAGCCTAAAAATTTCTTCTGTGAAAACCAAATAATTTCTAAAGATGCGAAACTCTAGGACGCTTCACTCGTGTTTACTGAAAACACTAAACTTAATAGATGATAGAAACTATCCCCTATATATTCTCGACGTCGTTAAACCGATGCTTGCTTAAAGAACTTAAGGCTCTGAGGGAATCTGTGATGCTAGTTATTTATGTTCAACAGTTAAACACATAATATTTATCGAAACTATTAATACAAGAATTTTTGATATAAATTGTTAAATCACACAAAGAAAATTAGTTTTCAATCAATTTTAAATGCTTTTTTAGCAAGCACATATGTCTTGTAGTGTTTATTGCAGGTTTACTTTAATAACAATAAATTAACGTGCAATTGATAATTTGTGAATGTATGTGTGTTCAGGCATTTATTTCTTTATTTAATGAAATAACCCACTTTCTAAAATTTCTGATTGGGTTTATGAGTACTGAGCACTATTAAGTAATCAAAGTCAATAACTCAAAGGAAATATACGAAATAGTCAGTCTTCTATATTGTATCAACTTCTTAAACTAAATGTTTTAAGTCACATAGTAAAAAACGGCATAGGGGTGGTTTTAAAATTTCTTTTGTAGAACTTAAATATACTCATGTCCAAAATTAAGGTCACAAACATGTTTTCGTCATAATTTTAAAATGCCCCCAATAAAACTGATCAAATTTGTAATTTATATATTTTGAAGAACGGATAGTACAATACCAACCTTCAGTTTAGGAAAAGATGTTGTTTATGGTTAGTTTTTTCAGAACTACTGTATTGAGACCGTTCAATGGGACCAATATGGGAATTTTGCCTCCAGTTTTGTGAATACAGAAGGTCGTTCGCATTTTATGGAAACGGTTTTGTAACTTCTTTTCTCTTTTGCATTTTGAGATAAAACTTTGGAAACTTCAGAATAATCGTCTGCTGGTGTTTTCTATTGATTGGAACGTAAAATAAAAGATTTATTTTGAAAATGGCTCCTAAAATTGATAAATGACTCGAAGTTTACGTAATTGTGCTTTCCGAGGAGAAATATTCGTATCAACAAATTATAAAACGGTGTAAAATTCTCGGTTATTGCAAGTCAAAAAAAGGTATTTATAATGGATCATATTTCAAAGGGGAAAAAACGTCTAGCTGAAAGTAAAAATGAAAAGATGACCACGAAACCTCATCCAAAAACAGTTGGAACGAAGGCAACTATCAAGAAAGTGAAGTCTCGGATCCTAAAAGAAAATTTACCGACTCAAAGATTCTTCGCATTGAAACTAGAAATGTCTTCCGTCACTGTAAGCCAAATCATTCATAATGATTTAAAATTAAAAAAAAAGATGTTTAAACCTAAAGTTCATCTGCTATTGCCGAAGCATATTGCTGAAAGAAAAACAAATTGTAGAAAATTATATGAAAAACACCTAGCTGCTGAAGAATGGAAATTTGTGGTAATTCTTGATAAGGCAAGGGTATATTTAAGTAACTAAAATAAAAGAAGATAAATTTTCTGTTGCTCAACTGACTGGAATGATCGTACGAAATAGCTTCGTAAAATTACAAAAAAGTTCCCAAAGAGATTCATGATAGTTGCCACATTTTGTTACAACGGCAAATTAAAAATCAAAAAAGTCTTAAGAAAGCCAAAACTAACTCACTCTACTATCAGCAGAATATTTCAGAACCAATTTTTGAAGAGGAGATTCCGGCCTGATATGGAAAGGACACTGATTAAGTTGAGCTTCATATGGACAAAGACTCTAGACACAATTTCTGCTTATTTAGCAAAGAAAGAATCAGAAATAGGAATAAAGGCGAAATATCATTTGATGAAATACATGTCAAATCACCTTACAATTCTCCAATGGATTTCTGAGTTTGCAGTTTATTAAAACCAGCTTTATAGGAAAACGGCATATAAGAGCACTGAAAGGACTTTTGAAAATGGTTGAAGAGGAATTGAATAAAATTTTCATGACATTACAAAGAAAAAGTTTACTTTCATGGAAAATTCAAGCTAGAGTAATTGTAATGAGTCATGGTTATCAGATAGAAGCAAATTGCCCCCCTTCCCCCTAAAAAAAGTCTGGCATTTATAGATGAATATAAACTATCAAAATCGTTTCCATAAAGGGCGAACGACCTTCTGTAGTGCATTAAAACAAACAAGTTAGTCTATTTGCAGTGAGAATGACTTCTCATAATCGTTTAAATGATTCCTTGAGATGGAGAGCCATTAATAGGCTTGAAGATGGTCAGTCTCGAGCAGAGGTAGCTCATTGGTTACATGGAGCCCGAAAGTGGTCTCATGACTATGGAATCAATTCGAAACAACTGTTACTGTCACCTTGATGGTAGCCCAAGGTCGACACAGAACATCAACATCTACCCAAGATTTCTACTTAACATTAAGCGCACGACGACATAAGCGGAAAATGGCTGTTCAGCTTGTGCGTGGCCTTTCTGTTGTGTCTGGAAGGAGAATTACCAGGCAAACAGTCTACAGCTGTCTTGTACTGATTGGCCTTTACGCCCAGTCTGGTGCGTCCCTTTGGCTGCACTGGCATGAAAGACCGGATATTGTGGAGCTGAAAACATCAATCGTGGATTCCATAAGAATGGGGACATGTTTTTTTAGTGAGCGGTCGAAATGTACCAGCCAAAGTGGTTTTCGCCGAGTTTTCACTTAGAGAGGAAATGGAGTTCACTTTCATCCCTCCAACGTAACAAAAATCGACAGATTTGGTGTCAAAGGAATCCTTGTGTGTGGTGACATAATGTTGGGCAGTCGTACACCACTGTACGTTTTCGATGCAGGTGCTTTCAACTCACAACGCTACAGGGATGAGATCCTGGAAGCCTATGGGATCTTTTTCTCGGTGCTATGGACCCGGACTGCATTTCATGGACGATAATATGTGGCCACACATAACCCACATTGTTAACGAATTTCATGAAGGAGTGTATATTCGCCATATGGATTGAGCTTTGAGGTCTCCGGATCACAGTTCTATTGAATATGTTTGGGATGATCTAGGAAAAGTCATTTATAAGCGTAGCTCACTTCCCAGGACCCCTAGGAATTAAAAGTCTGTCTTGAAAAACGGGCTTTGTTGCCCCATGTATATATAGTTATTGATCTCCTTATAAACAGTATGACAGCTCATTGTGAGTTTTGTATAGCAGTTTACAGTCATACTCCATATTAGACAGATTTTTCTCGAGGTAAAAGTTTTATCTCTGATTCATGATTTCACACTTTTTTATATGACTTTATGTTTTATCACAATTAAAATCTTTTCCATGCTGTAATATTGCTATATTCTTTTTAACATTACAATATTTCTCTGAGCCAAATTTTGTGGCAATATAGTAAATATTTCATCAGTTTAAATGGGTTTTATGTTTGTGGCTTTAATTTTGGACATGAGTGTTTTTAACATAATGCATATATTCATTTATCATCCCGAAGAATTAAATTTTTACAATGATTATTTTCTTGATACCATATTACTTTAACAATATGTCTCAAAAAGTGGAAACAAGTTTTTATATATATCTTGTGTGCATTAAAAAAGCTTTTATTTCTTCATCAAAATTTTTTTTGTTCGTTTTGCTTTCAGTGATCCAGATTGGTATTTGGCGCGTCATCTTAATGATCAAAGACGAGGTTTTGCGCCTAAATCTTATTTGGTTCAAGATATTGCAGGGAATCCAGAGTATGTTTATATTTCTTGTATCTTTTTAAGTTTTATTTCAAACACACACATACAGAGCAAATATATCCTATTTGTCCCATGCGCATGCTAAAGCAATGCTATTTCTGCTTAAATTACCGTTTTATAACCACAACCTTGAATGGCTTAAGAATGTTCGAACAGATTACAGATGCTCCATGTGAAGTTTAACGAGAAAAGAATTTCTAAATGAAACGACGAAAAGAAAGCAAAATATTGCTTAAAAACTGATAAAAATCGTGATTACAAATCTACTACCGAAATATCATTTGTATTGTGACTGCTACTCACGTGATGGGTTCGAATTTTTCCTAAAATAAATAGTGATTTTTATGGTAAATATACAACCTACGGCTACAAAGTTCGGTGAAAAGCCCTGTAGCAGTAATGTAGATAACGTAGATAAATATTAACAAAAGTTACCTTACTGTCCTTCCAAAATAGTCCCCTCCCATAACTATGCACCCCTGAGATCTGCTATACATGTCCTGGAAACTTTGCAAGAAGTTTTCTTTTGGGATGGAGTTCAAAAGCCTCGTCACGCTTTGTTGGATGTCAGGAATATCGTCAAATCTCTTTCCTTTCAAAGCGATTTTGAGTCGTGGGAACAGGAAGAAGTCTGGAGGATTGAGATCTGGCAAATATGGTAGGGGATGTGCAATTTGCACCTCCCCCTTTTTTTGCCAGGAACTGTTTGACGATATTGACTGTGTGAGAGTGAACATTGACGTGAACAAAAAATCATGAACCTTGTTGTGCGTACTAAGATCGTACCCTGCGTAGACGTTTTAGGAAAAGGATCAAAATTTCAATGTACCGTGCAGCGTTTATCGTCGTTTCCTCGGGTAGAAATTCCTTGTGGATAATGTTTTGAGTATCAAAAAAGGTGATGATGGATGCAGGGTTTTTCTGCTCTGACTTTTTTCACCGAGGTGATGCAGGAGATCGCCTTCCGTGCTTTGCTGTTTCGTTTCAGGATCGCACCTGAGACACCAAGACCTTAGAACATCAGGAAGTTTTTTTTGGGTCTTACCAAGCTTAAAACAAAATTTTAAATTGATGTTTTGTTCGTTCCTTTCCCTGTTCTCAGTTAAGAATCAACGCACTAAATAAGCACTTTGCAAAACAAATCTCACATGGAATACAAACAACACTTAACTGAACAACAGTGGGGACAGATGGTCAACATCAGTCACTATGCCTGTACAGCGTTTTGTTTCGCCAGTGTTACTAGATTGGCCATTCTTGCTTCATTCACCGAACTTTATTGTCAGAGGCTGTATAATGTATAATATAATTCACACATTTTGCAGTTTCAATTCATTATTGACTTATTTTACTGGAACATTTTTCCTTGTAAGCACGCATATGGTCGCTGTAGACAAGTGGTCATGGTCGCGGATTCGTGGCCACTGTTGTCGTGTCATGGGCTTGAGTCCAGGTACCCTTGAAGACTCGCCACGCCAAAAGGCTTATCCACGTTAAATTTATTGAGGTTTTAAGGCATGATCTTAACGTGGAGTGGGAATTTGGGAAATGGAGTGCCTCTTCAGGTATCACCCTCGTTACGTGACCTAGGTTCAAAATTCTATGGTTTGTCACCAATGGACTTCAAAGTGCAATGTTAATAAGTAATCAGTTAATCAGAGCAAGTATTTGTTATTTTTAAATTGCACTTCTTTAAACACGATATTTCCAAATTAAATTACTATAAATTTAATTTAAATTCAAATTCAAATTGATTTCTTAGCATTTTAAAAATGTAATATAAAACTAGCTTTTCTATCAGAATTCATTAACTGGCCTATCACAGATCATCCATATCTCACAGTATTCCCATTAGATCATTCCTTATTTATAAAAAGCAATGACATCATTTTCCATTTTATTGTCATTACTCTCTGAGGCTGGTCTCCATAAATTATTTTTTTTACTTAAAAAAAGATTATTTGAAGCTATTTTTTTCCATTATACTCCCCATGTTACATTCGTGTTACAAATACATTACCATAAAATCCCTAAAATATGTACTTCTTTGGGAATCAATTCCACCTTCCTCGACTTTAAATGTAATTTAAATATCCTCATCATTCCATTGAAAATACGCTTCTTTCCATATTTTATACCTGAGTATTAAATTTATTTTATATAATTAACTTTTATCAATTATAATATATTATAATTAAGAAATTAATAATTAAATATACATGAGTAAATTTTTCTTAAACATATATTTAAAACTTTTCTATAACTTTTAAATTCTTTCAGCTTCCCAAAAGATGAAACTTATTTTAGAGTTTATACGATTTCTATTTCTGTTTCTTTTATCTTGGTTATAAGTATAAAATTTTCGAAAGTTTTTACTTACAAAAAAGGGACGAATATTTGGGGTTTTGCAGTATGGGAGAGATTTACTGTGTTAAAAGCTTACGTTCGGGTGAAGGAACTTAGGTCTTTTTTGTTTGAATTTGCAACTGTTGGTATTTTATTAGCTTCAAACAGTATTGTAAACTGGGGAACAGTTATAGCAATAAAAAGTAATTTACAATCATTTTACAATCAGATTGTTAAAAAAATTATCTGGGGGGGGGGGAGGGGGACCCACAAACATTCATATAAGATGCGCACCTTGATACAAAGTACCGTTTCGATAAAACTCGCATAAAAAAATCTTCTTTTGCAACAAAATTTATTTTTACATGAAAAAGCACGTCGAAAACTATTTCTTTTACATAGTTACCGCCATTGTTCAAACATTTGTCTTATCGGAAATCAACTTGTCTGTACCCTCTTTAAAGAAAGATGCCGCCAATGAAGAGCCCATTCCGTGCTTCGTCAAGAACATTGGTACGCCCATCATTGAAATGTTGAATCCACTTTCTCACCATTCCCTCACTCATTACATTCTCACCATAATTCTTTACAAGTTGACGATGAATTTCCAGTTTGAATTCCTTGCGTTCAAAAAACGGATTATAGAACGAACGCACTTCATTATTGGCGGCGTAGGCAATCGTCTTAAGTATTTTGAACCCTCACTAACACACATAAAAACAAGACAATTTGTCAGTAATAGTGTCACTGTACTGACAATCAACCAGAAACACATGTGCACAAGAGTTGAACTCCGATACTATGGATGCGGTTGTGGTAGAACAAAACGGTGCTTAGTTTCCAGACACACTTCGTACTTACGTTAAATGTCTATTGCACCTATTGAAAATACATAAGCAGAATTTCCAATACTAATGCACTCTTTGCAAACGTAATAAATATCGACGAGATTTATCTATTGGGTTTAATAATTAGTAAAAAGTGTGATATTATTCAGAGTATTTTATTCCATATATACGTTACAAATTAATAACTGTAAAAAATGAAAGATATAATACGTGCTTTTTCCTCTCCCTAAACAATATCATTAATAATAAATGAAAAACACTATAAATAAAACGAAGAAAACTTAGTAAATAAATTTCCCTCTCCGATCCTGGATATTTATCCCACACACACACAAGTACTATATTATATATATATTAATACTAAACTAAACTCAGTGGCACAACGGCCCATGGGGTCAAGGCCTACTGTGCCCATCTCAGTGTATGTGATCTTTGGGCGCTGAGGTGCATAAGTAGATGGCTTGATCAGGTGGTCAGTCTGAAGCGAAACTCTCCAGTGTTTAGTCCCCAAGCAAGCTTGGTACTCCTTTATCGACCCACTGAAGGGATGAAAGGCTGAGTCAACCTTGCCCAGCCCGAGGATAGAGCCGTGGACCTGTGGTGGGGAAGCGCGATACGCTAACTGGGCCTCAAAAATTAAGAACGAAATATGTATCTTCCATAGAAAGGACTGTATATTGAAAGATGTTAGCATCGGTGAATAGAACCCGATTCTACTTGTTGTAAGTCACATGCGCTAACCACCCTACCCCAGTTAGACTTATTATATTAATATCAAGCTTTATATATAAGAACGCTAGGCTGTAATATGTACCTTCCTATCAGGTTTATTCCTTTAACCCTTTTAAATAGAAAAACCAATTGCAATAATATAATGAAAATAGAAAAGTGAAAAAGAGATAAGAACGGGTTTTTAGGGGAAGAAAACTCTAAAACATTCCTGCCTTCCTAGTTTGAATGTTATTTTTTTGTCTGAAACTTATTTGTTGTTGTTGCTAATCCACCAGATACTGACGTAGTTAGAAAAATACAATAGATTACGTTGAGTTTTAGGAAATCAAACACACGGACGGCGCGATGGCCATTTAGCGTACCCCATGCCGCGAAGGGGGGTACTATACATTTACAAACATCTATGCTTTCTCCGGGATTCGAACCCAGGCCCTACGGCGCAGCAATCTGCGTCGCAAACCACTATACCGGATGGGCGGCTACCCTATATATGTAACTAAAATATATCAAATTGTGCGATAAATATATTCATCCTATGAATGTATTTAGCCTAGTGGCTGTGTGGTAGTGTATGGCGCTTCTACACCACAGGTCCAGAGTACAAATCCTTGGCTGGGTAAGGTCGACTCAGCCTTTCATCCCTTCAATGGGTCGATAAAATGAGTACCAAGCTTGCTTGGGAACTGAACACTGGGGGTTTCACGTCAGACGGACCACTTGACCGAAACATCTGCACATGCACCCCAACGCCTAAGGTCACGAAAACCGAGATAGGCACAGCAGGCAGTGGCCCTCATGGGCTGTTGCGCCACTGAGTACAGTTCAGTACGAGTGTATTTGCTGACTATACTAAAATTATTGATACTTGGGGGGGGGGGACTATTGCATTACTAGAAAATTATTAACATTTTGGATATAAATATTCTATACGAGTAAATGAAATGAAGTATATTTTTTCCTTATCTCGACTGGGTTATTTGCACAAAGTTTGGGCTTATGGATATTTGTCCTACGTTCTCTCTTTCAACCATCCATATTCTTTGGAAAAATGTATTTATACTTTGTTAAAAAGCTATTATTAAAAATCCCTTGATGAACGTTGAATGTATTTAAGAGTTTTGGAATTTTTCAATCGAATTCGATGTCAATCTTAAGCTAAGGAAAAGTTCCAGTCTAATTTAAAAATGGATAAATTGAAATTAATAGGAAAATAAAAGTGAATCATGATAGTGCTCAGAACAGAGGATTACTATTATTTCTTCTACAACAAAAAGAAAATTAAAGAAAAATTTAAATATAATTCATGTTTTCATATAAAAATAGTTAAATTGATATTCTATTTAACTATGAAAATTACTTACGTCCAATATAATAATCTATTTTTACATTTATCATTTTAGAGTTCTTATTTATATAATTACATGCATTCTACTTTTTTTAAATAAAAAAACCAATGCCATTCCTGTGTTCATATAAGAATAGTTTTGTGGAACTTTGATATTCTATTAAACTATGAAAACCACCTACGTAATTTATAAATAATGATTTACTAATTTTTTTCTCTCATATTAGTTGGTTTTTTGGTGACACCAATCGCGCCGACGCTGAACGTCTTCTTCTCCAACCACAAAATGAACCTGGAACCTTCATGGTGAGAGATAGCCACATACAAGGCAAGATACTTGTCTATACATATATTTTCCTGTGTAACTAAACCGGTAAAAATAAGATCTTTTAGATAATTTATAATCTAAACATAATTTTACTCAGCCAAATATTTTAAATTTGATAGAAAATAAACAGCATTCAATTTTTTCTAATTCGTTACATTTTAACATTTACCGTATATTCCGGCGTAAAACACGCTCCCTTTAAGCACAAGAAATAAGATCGAAATTTACGGGTGTGCGTTATACGTCGGATATAAAAAAAATATCTCTTTAGAAATAAATAGAAAATGAGCATAAAAAATTAGATTTCGATATATATCTAAATGCTGTTCATTTATAAAAGAATTACATACCGTATAAGCTTTCAACAGCAAAATATCTTATAAGTTTTGTCCCTTGTCTTTTTTCTTGACAATAGACACTTCTAAAACTACTTAAGGGTTGTAATTTTAGAAGTGTCTATTGTTCAAAAGTTGAAGATAATTCTTCGAGTAAATAACTTTTAAAATATAAGAATATTGCACATTCTTTGTAATAAAAGGGTACGCGTTGCAGTGTCGTGCGCCAGTAAGATTACTGCCTTTCTGGGCAGCGTGAGTCACACAACTTTTTGCAAAAAGGCATTTCATTCCAAATTAATTTTAAACAAACATTATATTCAGTAGTAAATTTTTGCTCTTCACAGCCTTTCTCTAGAGAAAAGTTCTAGTCCCGCTTAAAGTTTAAGGATCTTGAAATGATTAGCTCCCGGGGGTGGCTGTCCCCGCAACCTCTTTCGCTGGTATGGTCCAAAATCAGTTTATTCAAACCGTTGCTCCGTAGATCTCTCCGTCTTTAAGAGGTCATCGCCGTTTCTATCCTTTGGTCCTTGAGATGCGGCTGCCCCACAACCTCTATCGAGTGCCTTCGAAGACGAAAAAAACTGATGCGGAAGGTATTACAGAAAATTGAAGGAGATCGAGAAGAGAGGTCCTAGTTAACTTGCGAGCCGACCCTTTGAACCCCTTGGGTGGGCCTCTTTCAACCTCCAATCATCTCTGATTCTCCAGAGTAGCAGATCTGCACACGACTTTCTAGCTTGAGCTAGCTTCTAGCATTGGTACTTGGAGACAATAGGCTGGCGTGTCTAAAGCCAACTTCGTCATCGCCTGGAGGGTCTCTTAATCATCTTGACACTTTAACACTGATGCCACTTTCCAGGGTATGTCTTTATCACAAAAGGCCACCATTCCTTTTCATTCAAATAGTTCGCAGCCCACATGCGCAAGGGAGACCAAACAGTGGATATTGTTCACCGGAGCTTCCTTCCAAAAGCCCGTGGTGCCCGACGTTATCTGAGGGTTGGAGAGGGTGAGGGTGCTTACAATATAGCCGCCTTCAGAATCGGCGAGACACCTGTTTGTCCTAGGGCATGAAAGAATAATACATGGTCTCTTTTGGAAGATACAATGTCCCATCTGGGCATTCCGGCCACCCCGTACATCAAACTTGTCAGATATTGTCGGGAAGTGTTCAACTAATGGTACAGCGTCATACGCCGACATATACGATATTCGATATGTTAATGCAGAGGCACCATAATCTTGATTAATACAAGTTTCTTCCAATTTCTTAAAAACATTTTTTACTAAATTATTAATTCATAGTGATTCAAAGTTCATAGTTTAACATTTTCACTCTTTTTTTCTTTCTTTCTTTTATTTATGATGATAAGAAAAATAATACATGACACTAAAAATTAATCCAAGGAAAAATTTGTTAGAAAAATTAATTCGATATTTTTTCAGGCTCGTACGCTTTGTCTATCAAAGAGCTTCTTCCTGATACAAATGAAGTAATAGTACGTCATTATAAGATAAGAACATTGGATCAAGGAGGATTTTTTATATCTTCCTCAAAAACATTTTCTACCTTGGATGAATTGGTAGCATACTACTCAGGTAAGAATCTAATCTTTTATTGTACTGAAAGAAAAGAAATAACCTTCTTACAGATTATTTTTTAAAATACTTTTATGTAGATTAGGGTTCGAGGATTTTATGCAAATCAGTCGCAAAGAGCAAGACAGTTCTTCAGGAGCGATAGAAATTTAATGTCAAAAAAATACAGCAGCTATATTCGCAGAATAAATCTCAGAAGACCTTCACACCTTCTACAGCGCACAGACACAACTATCAGTGTCTAAAATACAAGTATGCTTTAGGATATTTCACAAGCACTCGCTCGTTCTAATCAACAGCAGAAGTAATAAATAATCACCGGTCGACTCTTCACGATCAAATCACTACCACTCTGCAACGGTAAAAACAAGACTGACTCAGTTTCGGTGAGCGATTCCCTATTTATAGTCCGAATGGATTTTTCTCAAATAATCCGTTTTCATCATAGATCGCGATATTAGTAGATTTCTCCACTCATTTCCAGAAGAATCCATAGGGTCGCAAACTCGCCAAAAGTGGTCACCAACATGATCACCAAGTCGGCAGAATTGTCGCCAAAAATGATGCCAACTTGGCTCTATCACCTACATTTCGCCAAGTTTCCATTGAATCGTCATTATAATGTAAGGAACTGCGTTGCTTCCGAATATTACAATTGTAGCTAGGGCCGTGGGTAGCCTAGTGGTTAGAGCATCGGACGCCAGACCGGAAGGCCTGGGTTCGATGCCCAATGCCACCAAATACTCGCCGAGTACAAACGGAGAACGTGCTCGTTAAATCTGTGGGTCCAAATGGTGTCGCCATCTATCGTGAGCAAAATCGTGCTGTCACCTTCATGGTCTCAAAGCTTAGGCTAATGACAGACGTATCTCAAGCCCGTTGCCACGATGAATTTCGTGGGCCTCTATCTGACTACGTCAGACAGGTGGCATAAGCAACAACAACAACAATTGTAGCATAAAATAAATACAACATAGAGTAATATAAACGTATTACATATCTAGATATAAATTATGTACACTATTTTAAGTATTCTTTACACAAAATTCGTAACAATTCTACTAATTAAGACAGTTTTTTTTTTAAAAAAAAAGATTACATTTTGTTGAATGCTTTGAATATACAAAATAACCTTTCTTTATATGTTTCGCTCTTAACTTTGAATATAAAACATTGTTATATATTATCACCTTTTATAATTCATAATTTTTATTTCCTGTCTGAATAGTGTCTGCAGATGGTCTTTGCCGCAGATTAATACGACCATGTTCAAGACCACGTCCAGCCATTCTAGGTCCATTGCCAAATACTCGAGATAAATATGAAGTTCCTTTCGAAAGTTTGCAGTTCATTCGAACTCTTGGAAAAGGAAACTTCGGCGAAGTATTCTACGGTAAGTAAATGAATTAGCTCACAGTGAATGAACTGAAAAATATTAAGTAGATAGTATAATGTAGACGTTACGTTCTTTTTTTTAAAAAAAAATTACGTAAAATATCATACAGCTGTCATTACTATCGATTATAAATTTATTTCCCTGATAAAAACCAAAATAAATGTAGCCAATTATGAGTTTAATAACAACGTAGCCAAAAATCTTGGAATAGTTTGGAATTTAAACAATTTTTCAATTTTCTAGTGAAATACTTATGGAAATGTTTTGTAAGACATGATTCCTCTTTTTCTTTCTAATGAAATTTCAATAAATTGTGTAAAGCTGCAGTAGGCTTGTAGTGTCGCCTATCCGGTATAGTGATTAGTGACGCTGACTACTGTGCCGTAGGGCCTGGGTTCGATTCCCGAAGAAGGCATGGATGTTTGTAAACGTATAGCATCTCTGTGAGAGGCATGGGGGTACTCTAACCTCTATACCTCTCGTGAGGTTGGTGGTAGGGCTCCTTTCTCGGGATCCCGGGTTCCCTGGAAATCATAAGATTTTTGTACTTTTTCTATTCCAGGGAATTATATTTCGTTCCCGGGATTTCCCAGGAATCGCACGGGGCTTCAGTTATCTATGAGGTAGCTATTTTTGACAACTGTAGATTTCAACCTCGGACATTGTTAGTTGACCTACTGTGGCAATTTGCGATCGTTCAACCCCAACTTCCTGACGAAGGAATGTTCGTTATTCCAACTGTGGGGTAAGAGTGTAATATGAGAAAGAAATATTAGCGCTTTAGTTGGATTGGTGAGAACTTTTACAGCTACCGTGGAAAGAGTATCTCTCCAGAAACTGTCTATCTGTGTGTATCGAGCTTCGTTAACTAGAAGTATTGGGCTCTTAAAGCAATCGGCATTTCATAGCCAACCATCACTATCTGATCGAAGTTCCATGATCTTGATTTATGTGGATAGCGTAAGTAATGATACTTAAAACTATCATTTATTTAATCTTTTTCAAAAAATTTTTTTCGGACACTTGTCTTTATTATGAGCTATTTAATTGAATCAGCAATTTGAAAAAACGAATGAACCCACAAACTGTTTGGGTGAGAATATTTATCTAAATAATCTCGCAATTTTTCTTATTTATTATTTTTCTAAATCTAACTTTGTCGTGAGATTCTTATATTAATACTTATTTATATTTGTGTAACAATAATACAGCAATTCCATAAACAAGAAATCGGTTATACAAATAAAATATCTTAAATACAATAATTAATATTTTTAATGTACATAATCGGCACTTCAGTAGCAAATGAGTTTTCAAGTATTTATTAATATTTATCTCTTAGTAGCAACATTAGAGAAATAATTGATTCGGCTTTACTGGTTAATTTTCAAACGCATGTGAGTCAGTAAAGGAACATTAATTTTAGTAATTATTTTTCAAATGTGATCCCCCCCCCCAGATCTTTAATTTACAAAATCTTTAATTGTAGCATTTTTTTAATGCCTTAGTGATAAAAGTATAAATTAATTATGCTTTTTGAAATCCTGTTTTAAAAATGAATAATCAATTGGTTACATATTTTTTTTTTTTTGTATTTTTTAGCTCATTATATAAATAAGTATTAATTTTGGAATTTATATGCATCCTTATTTTATATAATTATTATTGATTTTACTTAAAAATAACTTGTTTTTAAATTTTTTGAAAAGTTGATGTATTCTCGGGAAGGGAAAACCCCGGAAAATCAGAAACCCTAGTTGGTGGAAGGGGAAGAGAGATGTGGAGGCCCCTGACCACCCTCAGAATGTCCTCCCTCAAAATTAGGGGGGAAACAGGCTAAATCGTACTGTCACCTGTGTAGTGCTCAAAGCTACGGCTATCGACAAGCTTCACTTAGCCCTTTGCCGATCAGGTGGTAATAGTAACAACAGACTAGTAGTTATGATAATAGGGTTGTGCCCGCGTGTCATGAATTTGAGCCTAGTGCCGTTGAAAACCAGTCGTTCATAAGGGCTGAGGCTCTATCTCCTCCCATTGGTGTAGAGTGATAGTTCGGAGAGGGGGTGCTAGATCAGATTTCGTGCTCGTCACTTGGCCATAGTTCAAAATTGCGAGGTCCGTCTCTAATAGCCCTCGTCTAGCTTTTATATATAGTGCAGTTTTAATAAACACTCACTAGAAACTTGTGACTTAGAAAACTACCAACATAAGGATTAGAAAGAGAAAAAAATTATTTCTGATAACACCTTCTGTATCACGAAAAACTGAAAATACTTTGTCACTTTTATAAGATATTAAGATTTCTCAGCTCCCCCCCCCTTTTTGTTTTGTTAAAGTAGGACTTAAGTTAATGAAAATATTAATGCCAGTCAAAAATACTAATTTCGTCAGCAACTTCAAATTTAAAATAAAAATTGTCTACTATATATTACTCCTCAAATTGTATTCTCCCTGTATTGTTTAGTTTGAAAGTTCTTAATTATTACCTAAATTTTTGATCTTTCGGGAACAGTATTCAAACACTTAATTGGCGTAAAACTCTTCAGGTTGGATCTTAAATTGGTTAGCATTATACTAACGATGCGAGAAAAAGTTACTACAGCTGACATACATTCATTTTTTCAGTCCCTTGAAACATTAAAATTCAAATTACAATAGCTGATTTCTGTTAGAAAGATTAAAATATTCAAATTATCCACTTGTGACGGTGGTGTATTTGGCACCCCTCTATCACCGTCTTACCTACCTAAGGGTGTGGGGGAAAACAAAGCATCGCCAGCAACTTCCATAATAACTACTATTATTTTATTTCTCTTCAAACACACTTAATCAATCACAAGTGAAACTACAAAAGGAAACCTTAGGAGTGATATATATAGTGAGCAATCTAATCTCTAAGTAAATACGACTAAATGAACTAGACAAGGAGAGCAAGCGTTAATGATTCGATAACTAAATCTGATTCAATCTATCTTAGATCCTCAATCTAATAATTTAATCTCTTAGCCACTACTTCCTTAACTCGCGCTAGGTTTATGAAATATTCTAATATTCTCACCTACGTATCACCGCAACAGCTCTCCGGCTCCTTCCATCTTACATCTATAAAACCTATATATAGACTTAATATAGTCAAACTAATTTAAATATCAGGGTTTCTTCTTGAGAGGCTGTGAATTAACGCGAATGCTAGCCCCAAAGTTTCTCCAAGAGGATTAGTGGAATAATGACGGGTATAGATCCGTCCCACACTAAATGCAGTAAAGTAATTTAATCTAATGAAAAACTGGAAATTTCATTGTTTTTACTCCCAGCAATAATTTTTTTAATGGCGATGCCAAATATGATCAACAACAAATATTAGTTCATAGATTTTATCAATGATAAAATACCATTTTGAATGAAATTCTGTAAGACGTTGGGTGATATTTAAAGTTAAAAAATAACGTAACGTAAACAGAGATTTTCAAATAAATAAATTATGAACAGTCAACTGAGTTACAAAAATCCTCAAACAGCCACCCTAATTTAGTCCTTAACTTCTTTTATTATCTAAATTGCTTCGTT
Organism: Trichonephila clavata; assembly: GCA_019973975.1. Lineage (NCBI taxonomy): Eukaryota > Metazoa > Arthropoda > Arachnida > Araneae > Nephilidae > Trichonephila > Trichonephila clavata. The sequence continues at coordinate 61,419 of BMAO01021011.1, read as the reverse complement.
AATCTTATTACTAATCTCAATTACTTAAATTAGTGATTACCAACAAGATTGAGTAATCACTGTAGATCTAGACCAATGATTCCCAAAGTGGTCTATGTTGACCCCCAGGGATCTATGACGACCTTCAGGGGTCCACACCAGCAAAAAATAATTTGGGGGTCCATGAGTTGTAAATGGGGTTCTATGATATTGGTTCTCATTAAACCAGACATGACTTTAATCTTTAAAAGAAAATTTGATCTAGTGGAAACCAGATTTTGCCAATTTAACATTTGCTAAATTTAGCGAGGTTAATTAGTCGTTGCTAGGTGACAGCATAAATTTTAGTAAGACAAGGACCATTTCAGCATTTCTTTCCAAAATTAAGCTAAAAAGTATAATATAGAACGTCGCGAATTTTCTCAATTTGTCACAGACATTCTATAAGGACATTTTAATCTTCTTTCAACATTTAAATGCCTTTACTCAGGTTTTGAAATTAGGTTTGAGAATGCTTTTTTTATAGTAACAACAGCAGAGAGAGAGTAGACAATGATTTCACATAGTCAGTTTAAAAAAAAATGACATATTACAATAGGAACTGATCAGAATAGGTCCTAACGAAGATCTTAAAATAAAGTTTAGAAACGGATGTCAGCAATTTTGACTTTAAAAAGACATACCTGATATTTGCCACAAATTATGAAACATTGTGAGAAAGTTTTTAATTGCTTTTCCTCGTGAAGGGAGTTTCACTGAAATTGCCAATCCCAAAAACAAAAAAAGGAAGGGAAAGAAAAAAAGGACTGGACACTTACTAACAAAAGGAGATTGAGGGCTAAAACTGACTAGATTGATATATTAAATGTTGAAAATTTGTTATTGAAGCACCAGATTCATCTCCCTCATTAAAGGCATTTGTTTGTTGTTCATTTATTTTATGAATTAATTTAATTTTAATTCATTAACATGCACTTCTTATGTTTCTAGAAGTTTAATAGTTAACTTCTAGTTAGAAATTTAATTATTTTAAGTAGTTGCACCATCTACCAAAAAGACATTTAAGTTGACAAATTTGCAAAAATTTAATATTAGAGGTAAGCGGGGGTCTACCCGAAACCGAAAAACATAGCAAGGGGTCTATGAGACAAAAACGTGTGGGAACCTCTGATCTAGACTGTCATGAAATCATAACACTAAATACTCACACTTCTAACTGACTACGTTCGGAACATGATTTTGCAAAATCATGTAAATGAATAGCTTTTTTTGAGAGATTTAGTGTTTTTTAAATTAGAATATGCATATAAAATTTTTTTAAGAATTTTGTTACAGTAAAACCTAATTTAAATGCAATTTTTTGGGAAAAAAATTTAAAAAAGGGCATAGTTCCTAAATATTCCTTTATGGATAAAGCTTCTATAATAATATGTTATGCCTATACATAGCTAAGAATCCTGTACAGAACCTGAGCTAGGATTTTTGAAATATGTAATTTAGCAGTAGATTTAATAATACTAACTGTATGGCCAGGCGTTGCACGGGCTTTCTCTACTTTTATAAATTTTCCTTCCCTTCACAAAATCAGCATGACTAATATTCTTTTTTCGAAATTACTTTGACTTATTTGTTTCTTTCCCCTCCGCTAAGCCCGATTCTTTTAAAATCCTTAGTAGAGTCTTAATTATAAATAAGCATAATATTATCATAGAAGCATTTCCATAAGAGGAGAATATTTTTAAAACATGTCATTTTTTTCTTCATATTTTGCCAAAAAGTAGTATTAAAATAATTTTTTCTTGTAATAACATTTTAAAACAATTCTTATGTATATTCTAATTCAAGTGGCACTAAATATCAAAAAAAATTATTCATTTACACACTTTTGCAAAATAGCGATTTTGAACGTAGAGTTACCCTAATAAATAATATTTTTTAGATGATAGCATTTTGAAAAAAAATTGTTCAGTATTTACAATAAATAGGTAAACTTATATCTGTTCAGAATAAAACTTAGCACTTAATAAGATAAATATTTTCTGTTGTCAGTACCGGATTACTCATTAGGCGGAGTAGGCAATTGCCTATGGGCCCCGCGGTTTTTAGAGGCCCACAAGAGTTTTGTTCTGTTTTCTGTTAGTGTTCTGTGATGTCAAGAGTGCAAATCTGCGACGTAAACATCGTCTTGTATCCAATTTACGCCTACTGATGGGTAGTTGATTCACAGACTTCGTACAGACTCCAGATGTTCGATTGCATACATACAGAACATCTTGGTAGGTTATTTAGCGTTTCTTTTTCTGGGGATTGACTTATAATAAAGGCTTAATTTATATTAAGTTATTTTATTAGTTTATATACACTCATGTCCAAAAATTAAGGATAATACAGCATCACACAGAAATTGTACTCTAAAATAAAAATTTCACCTGTAGAATTATCACACACATCTGGAAGAAGAATATGCAAATTAAAGGAAACCACCAGATGGCACGGATAGTACATCATAATGACGAGAGTGTAAGAGACAGGTATATAAGGAATGGTGGCAAAGAAGTAAAATTGTTCACAAGCGCTTTAAAGGCCTTTTAGTGCAATAACCGCATAGTTATGGCACAAAGGAAACATTTGGATGATTTTTTACGTGGTAGAATTATCGGACGACTGGAATGTGGACGTACCCAGCTGGAAGTATCCGAGGAACTTCGAATCACCCAGAGTGTCATCTCCAGGCTTTGGCAACGATTCCAAGATGATGGTAATGTAAGTAGATGTTACAGCATAGGTCACCCCCGAGTTACAACGCCGAATGAGGACCGGTATTTGGTAGTTACTGCCAACAGAAACAGACGAAGCACGGCTTCAGACCTATCTCGTCAGCTCTCTTCAGCTACCGGTACGGCAGTTTCAAGGCAGACCGTGTACAGACGCTTAGGGCACATTGGTCTATATGCTCGTAGGCCTGTCAGATGTGTTCCCATTACCGCTACTCACTGTCGCTTGTGATTAACCTGGAGTAGAGAGCATCCATTGTGGACACCGCAACAGTGGTCTTGTGTGATGTTTTCCGACGAGTCCAGGTTTAGTTTGCAGTCTGATTCTCGCCAGACTTTCATATGGAGAGCGCCAGGTACCTGTTACTCCCAAGAGAACACCATTGAACGACACCGTTACGGTGGTGCAGGATGGCTCGTTTGGGGAGGAATTATTTTTGGTTCCAGAACTGATCTGCATGTTCAGAGTGTAACGATGACAGGCCACATCTATCAGGATGTCATTCTGGAACAACATGTACGTTTGTTTCGGGGCGCCATGGGTGCTGAATTTCTGTTTATGGATGACAACGCCCGTCCTCACCGTGCAAACATTGTAGACGAATGCCTTCAATCGGAGGATATCACCCGTATGGATTGGCCAGCATACTCACCGGATTTGAATCCAATAGAGCATGTGTGGGATATGCTTGGTCGACGAATTGCAGCCCGTCAACCCCCTCCCACCTGTCTACCAGAACTTCGGAGGGCATTGCTTGATGAGTGGTGTAATATTCCCCAAGATCAGATTGATAATTTGATACTCAGCATGCGTAGGCGTTTTAAGGCCTGTATTGCATCGTCCGGGAGACATACTCTGTATTAACCATCATATTAACCATGTTATACTGTTTTTTGTAAATAGTTTCTTTTTTGAAATTTGATCCAGGGAGTAAAAATCGCAATTTTTATTAATTATGTCAAACATATAGGATCTTTTTTGCTCTTTACCTTTTGTTTAATAAATAGACTTTACAAATAAGTCAAATTTGTTTTGCTTCTGTCTCTTTCTTTGTCTGAACATCATTATTCTTAATTTATGGATATGAGTGTAGATGAAACAGTTGACGCTGCAACAGTAAATTATACAAGATATATTTCTAAAGTTTATATTAGGCCTAGTTATTATAAAATGCGAAAAAAAGTAAATGTCCATAAAGGAGTGTGTGAATCTTGTTCTAGACGGCTAAGCTCTTACTTACTTTTGGATGAGACTTAAAGAATTACTGTTTTGTTTTCTTTTTGTGAATATTTGTATCCCCAAATGTCGACGTTAATAAACAAGAGATACCTAATTGGTGCAAAGAAACGAAAAAATCGAAAAGGGAAATCAAACAAGTTTGCTGAACAAATGAATAAAACAATCTTTTTCAACTTGGTTTCACTCGTAGAACATCAACGGAAAATCTTCTTGAAACTTCTCCATGTAAGTCTGAAGGAGAAATTATGGCGGTAGATCCAACCCTACAAAAAGTATAGAAGAACAAGATAAAGTTCAGATGCAAGATGACAATCAGGCTGATTTGAATGCAATTAGATATTCAGAATATCAAAATGATATTGGGTTATAGCGAAATATTACCGAAGTCGTACGAAATTTCTGGTGTAAAAGAAATTCTGCGGATTGTCAACATTTTGACAATGATTTTTCGGCTTCATACAGACAATATGATAATTGCAAAAAAAAAAAAAAATCCATCTGGATGATGTTTCAAAAACATGTAAGCGGTGAAGTAATCAAAATAGAATGGATCATATATTCACCATTCACAAGAAATGCATATTGTTTTTCATGAATCCTATTTAGTGAAACATCTTCTTGCCAAATTCAATTTTCGGAAGGATTTTCTGACTGGGAAGAATACGGCACAAAGAATGAAAATGCAAGAAGAAAGTTCTATGTATAGGGAATGTGTACAGACACTTATTTGTAGAAGACGTACAAATAATCGAATTGACAGTTCTTTGGAAAGTGAATTTAATAAAGAACAAGAATATTGGATCAGTGTTCTGAAGAGGGTAGTGTCAGTAATCAAATTTCTCTCATCAAGTGTATTAGCGTTTCGCGGTGATGTAGAACATATTGGATATCAACATAATGGCATCTACTTAGGAATATTAGAACTAAACACTGAGTACGGCCCTTTTCTCAGTTCACATATTGCTAGATACGGCAATAAAGGTCGAAGAAAACCTTCCTTTTTGTCTTCTACAATATGTGAAGAAATAATTGCAATAATGGGGAAAAAAAGTTCAGGAAAATATTATAAAAGCACATTCAGGAATCTAGATACTTTTTTCTGAGCGTTTATTTTACACCAGATATATCTCATATGGATCAATTGACCGTAGTGCTTAGATATGTGAGAGTATCTGATGGTGAAGTAGTACAGGTCCCATAAAAGGTCCCATAAAAGGTCCCGCTGGAGAAGCGCTTGCCAGCTTTGTTTTGACCTTTCTAAAAATGCAGCATTGAAAAGAAACTTAAGGAGGCAATCTTATGACAATGCAGTAAATATGTTGGAATGCTTCAATAGTCTTCAAGCGGCATATTTTAAAGACAAACCAGCTTGCACACTACATTCCGTGCTCAGCACTCTCGCTAAATTTAGTTGGAGTATATGCGGCAGAAAGCTGTGTTGTGTAGCAGTTTCGCCGTTCTTTGCACTTCTACAAGCAATGTACAACTTTTTATCAGCATAGACGATGGTTGACGATTATGTTGTAATATGTTGAAGACAGAAAAGATTCTGAACTAATTGTAAAAAAAGTAAATGCGTCAAGATGGTGTGCTAGAGCTGATGCTGCTGTGCCTTTATCCAAAAGGTTTATAGCAGCTTCAAGAAAAACTTTACAGGTCATTGCTGAAGATATGACTCATAAGCTACAAGTAATTCATGAAGCTAAATGCCTTCTAAAAGATTTGTCGAGGAAAGAAAATGTTATCATGACAGGCTTTTGGGTTGTTGTCTTAAACCGGATCAATGTAGTAAGTAAATCTTTACAAATAAAATAAATAGAATTTAAAACAGCCGTCAATCTTCTGAAATCACTACTGTATTTTTTAAATTCGCAAAGAGAAATGTTTTATGAATATGAAAGAAAGACAAATGAGAAAATAGATTCTCAATACATGGATGAATGTAGGCGTGTGCGCATAAGAAAACGACATTACGATGATAGTGATGCAAAATATGTTGTGCTTTAAGAAGTGAAAAATTCAAAATTTTGAAACTTATCTGCCTATTTTAGACAAGTTATATGAAAAACTTTCCCGTCGTTTGGAAACATATAGCAAAATATGCTTTCTATTTGGGTTCCTCGTTGATTTCCCACTAAGGGAAGATTCAGAAATTAAAAACGCTACCTTAATATTTATTACATTAACCTGAGGACATCGAATTTGAATTTACAGATGAAATGGTTCATTTTAAGTCTTTCATATTACAAATAGAAGATTTTAAAAATGAAGAAATGGTACCAGAGAGAGAGAGAGAGAGCATTGCTATCATACAAATTTATTTTCAAAAATTTGCTGAAATCAATGTTTTCCAGTGTTATGACAGCATTAAAAATATACAGGTGCCTTATGATAACAAATACTTCAGGTAAATAAATCTTATCAAAATTAAAGGCGCTAAAAAATGACATCGATATTCAATAACAGAAAGGCTGAAATCACTTGCTATTATGGACATTGTATACGACGTCTTGCATAACATAGAATTCCAAGTTCTAAAATAATTCATGGCCAAAAATTGAAAAAAACCAAATATTTAGTTATTTTTCATTGTAAGAGTTAGCTTTTTATTACATAATCTAATAAATAATTAGTGTTTATTTATACTTCTTTTAATTTGCTGATAATTTGTTATTTTATTTATACAATAAAATATATTCCTAAAATGTTGTGTAGTAAAATTATTAGGCTGCAGGGTCCCTAAAATTCGACTGCCTAGGGGCCTCCATGTCGTTTAATCCGACACTGTCTGTAGTATACTGCACTAAATTAGAGAACATTTACTGTGTACGAAGTTATTTCAAGTTTTGCTGATACAAATTGTAGCATCGAACATATAAATCAATTCTTGATATTTAATCGAATATTTGCTCAATTTATGGCGCGTACACACACGGTTTAGAAAATTAGAACACTAAAAAATTAGTTATACATATCCTACTGTGTATTTGAATGACGGAAAACATCGATATTTTTGCAGGTGTTTGGAATGGGACTGTGGAAGTAGCCATTAAACAGCTCATAAGTAATGGAGTACATACCGACGATTTCCGACGGGAAGTTGCAGTTATGAAAGCAATTAATCATCCTAAAATTGTTCGTTTATATGCTATTTGTACAGAAAAAGAGCCTTTTTGTATCATCATGGAATATTTATGCAATGGCAATCTTCAGCATTACCTCAAGAATTCGCATGGGAAACAACTGAAGCTACCGTCACTGGTAAACATGGCAGCACAGGTAAGATTCACGAATTAAACATTTCATTTCCAATTAAGAATACAACGATAATTCATCATACATTTGTAACTGGGTTTTTTTTTCCTGCATTTATCTCAACAGAAGCAATTCCATGTTCAGAAAAGTTAAATTTTGACTAAAACACTAATACAAATGCAATATTACATACTCCTCATTCTTTGATCTTTCTCTTTTCTTCCAAAGCTGTTTGTTGTATTTCAGTTAATCCTGATACTCTTGATACATGAATTATATTATGAACTATGGCATAAATTTGAACGTTTATTCTATGGTACATCATATGCTTTAAGAAGATATCGAATATAATCACAGTGTGTTATTTGAATGCCTACAGCATATTTCTGAATATAAACCGATCCGTGTATAAGCCAGAATAGACTTTTTTTTTCTTCAAAAATTTAACCTAAATTCAAAACCCTTAAAACAACCGAATTGAAAAAAAAATTCTCTTAAGGAATGATCTTGAAGAGAAATCCGTATACAGCACGTGATCACCGACCAATGACTCATGCCCGGTGAGTGAAAGTTAATATTATGAACTATACAGAAACTGGGATTTAGAAACTAAATTCGAAAAGGATTTATGCAACTTTTCTCCTTTTTTTAGAATTAAAGATCTCTTCAAAAAACGGCAAAGTTAAAACTGCTTGCGCGTAGCTAAAGGAAAATATTTAAAAAAAATTTCTAAATTACGTTTTTTCCCTGCGGGATTTACGGATCTATGTATAAGTACATAGTTTACATACTTTAAAGTTAAAGTAAAGTCTTTACTTTAACTTTAAATGTTCCGAAAATTCTCGGCTTATACAAGGAAATAAATGGTATTATGTATTGATATGCCGTCGCGATAAAAGACTCATACATTGTCGCTATATAAATGAATATACAGGGTGTCCAGCCTTAATGTGACTCAATAGCTAATTCCCGAACCGTTCGGTTTAGATATGCACTTCCAATTTGAAAAATGTTTTAAAACAGGCAAGGAATGTTTTTACGTGCTTTTCGAACCAAAAAACCCATTTAGAAAAAAATTACAAAAATTAATTTTTTATACGGTCCCCAGGTTCTATCACTTATATTTAGAAAAAGATGCAGTACACAAAAACAAAGTAAACACAAAAAGTTTCATTTTATTACGATAAAAACTGGCCGAGTTATGGAACTTTGAAAACCACACTTTAAATGCATTTTCTAGGCTATTTTCAAGAAGCTAGTAAGGGGCCGTCTCCAAAGTGAAATTAGTTGGAACTCTGCTAGGAAACTTTCGCTCTTGCACGTCACTCTTATGTAAATCGTTTTTAAATTTAAAAGCATACGTTAATAATACAATAATTGAGTACTTACGAAATAAAATTTATTCTGTGTATGTGTAAAACGTAGAAAAAATAAAATATTTTGGACGAATGAAACATCTCAAAAGCAGTTCCAAAAAATAGACTTATATGCTGCGGCTTGAGTCTGATTTGCTGCGTTTTTGCTGATCATGACGAATGTTAAAAATCTGTTGTGTAGTCGCTTGCAATTGCATACAGTCGTATTCTAACATTACGAATTATAGTGGGGAAGAACGAGATGTCTACAAATGAAGAAACTGCGAAATGGTACTGTTTTATGGGCAGTGTAATCAAAATAAGAGAGAGGCAGCAAGACTTTATGCCATTTAATTTTCCACTCGAAGACATCCATCTTATTGCACAATTGCCCGTGCTGTTCAGCGCTTGTATAAAACTGGGAGTTGCAATAATTCCCTGTCTCGTGCCTTCACCATTATTTAAGTTAATTTGGTCATTCTGGTATAATAAAACCCCTGATTCATGATTGGTGCATCATTCCACATTATGCTATAATTTGAACGGCAAATCTTGTATTATTTTGCTGCTATTTGTTAAAACAAGGTGTTTTAATCTTTTCAGTACAAGTTGTATTTCTTTAATTTAATTTTTATTGTTTGCCATACCGCAATACAAATTGTCAATCTATGATGTTTACTACGTTTTAATTTTTCTATGATTTTTTTGTTGTTGCTCTTTCTGTAGATAGTGAATTACTGTGCTCTAAACTGACTTTATATACGACCCCCTTTTTCTGAGCGACTCGGATGCTTCAAATTTATGTAGGCATAACTCGGCCAGTTTTTATCGTAATAAAATGAAACTTTTTGTGTTTACTTTGTTTTTGTGTGTACTGCATCTTTTCTAAATATAAGTGATAGGACCTGGGGACCGTATAAAAATTAAATTTTGTAATTTTTTTGTAAATGGGTCTTTTGGTTCGAAACGCGCGTAAAAACATTCCTTACCTTTTTAAACCGAAGTGCATATCTAAACCGAACGGTTCGGAAATTAGCTATTGGGTCACATAGGCTGGACACCCTGTATATAATTATACTAGGACTAAGAAATTATATGTTAAAATATAATGTTGAATGTGAAGTCGAATCACACAAAATTAGTATAAGAATTAGTCCTTAAATACGCTTTTCTAAAATATTTGGACTCCTTTCCAATGATTTTCGGATTATAACGACAAACATCCGCTGCGGCTAAAACAAGCGTTCTTTCCTCTGACAAATCAAAGTTCAGTAATAAATTTCAAATCAATTCAAAGCATACTTACAAAGCATTTCAATCGGAAGTATAAGCTTACCTAGGATGACACTTGATCTAATTGTTTAAGTACAAAATAAAGCATCATGAAGAAGAACTAACGATCCTCTTCGAACCATTTTTACAATGTTATTCATCGAATATTTTTAAGCAAGATTTTTCTGAACAATTTACAACAGACGTTTATCACAGAAATATAACTTAATACATATTTATGAGAAGTATTATGCCTTATTCATTTCATGAAAAAAAGAAACAAAATTTGAAAAATGCTCAGTTTTTTTTGTTTTTTTGTTGTTGTTGAAATGTATGCGAAACATCGCTATGGAATACGACTTTCTTGTACATTGTAGCACAATTGAAAAGTTGTATGCATACTTTCAACTAGACTGTAGAAGAGCACTTAGGGAATTTTATTCCAATCTTCTCTCGAGATAATTTTGAGTTCTTGTACAATTCAAGAAGGGTGATTCCCAAACATAAAACTCTCCCAATGGCATTTCAAACATGTTCTATGGGATTTAAGTCTATTATTTAAAATCAAATCAAACTCAATATCTCCTCCTCCTAAAGTCTCATATATATCAGCTATTTGCTGTCATTGTGATCCATAAGTAAAAAACCCGTAGCTGTTGTGCCGTAGAAAAGACCTATACTACTACTAGAGAGAATGGTCCCCCACATTCATGGGAAATATCTCTTTCGGGGTTGACAGTACTTATAAGAAAACACATAGCCTTCTGAAATTTATTTCCTGCATTGTTGGCGTTAGGTACAGACAGGGACGTCTTAAGGCATGGGCTAACTAGGGCCGGGCCCAGGGTCTCACCCTCGATGGGGACTTCGTTTCGTTCTCGACTCTGTCTTAATATGATCATGATCCACAGATAGTTTAAATGGTTAAATTTTATTTCCGTACATATTCCCGGGAAAACAGGTAGTTTAAAACTGTGTATGTCAACTGTGGCAAATGTGTTAAGACTGTATTATTATGGAATGACTTTTGTTCCTGTCTAAGCCTAGGTCAAATATCGTAAGCAATCCTTAAACTCATCTAGTCGAAATGCGGCGATTGGTCGAGCCAGTTTGTACCTGGGTTTTGTGTACACTTATTTGTTTCAAATTACCGTTTGAACAAGAATTTAACAATGCATGCTATATACTGTCTACTTTAAAATATCTCATATAGAGCCTACTTTTGCATAGGGAGCCAGGGCCTTGAAAATCTTATGATTTCTCTGGGCCCAGAGCCTCAAAGAGTCTTATGACGGCCCTGGGTGCAGATCATTTATGAAAAAGCGAATTTTTCATTCGTCGGATTTTGCAATGTCGTCTTTAGAGCAGCGTTCAAACATGAAATTCTCTGTTTTTTGCTCGAGAAACCACATGAAATACTAGAGATGCTGAAGAAAGCATACGGCTACGCGATTCCAGCACCAGAGGAATTTTACCTGTTTCCGTGGCTGAAAATGAAATTGAAGAGACATCGTTTTGTGGATTCAGATGAGGTGATCTAAAATTCGACGAAGCAACTGTAGGATCTCTCAACAATGAATTACAGGAGTGCTTTCAACAGTTATATAAACACTGAAACAAGTGTGTGGATGCAGGAGAGCGGCTTATTGAAGGTCAATAAGATTAAATTATTGTTCTATTTTTTAATAATTAGTAATAAATAGACCTATTCCGGGAACTTTTTGACCTACCTGTATATATGAAAATATTCATGAAATACTATTATGATATCATTGTACCAATGTTAGAGGTGTCCTACCATGGTATACAAATGTCTGCCCACGCCATTACTTCTTGGAAATAAAAGTTAATTTCGTCAACATCACTGGGAAAGTAATGACTTTTCCCTCTCTTCCCTTATTCAAACTTGTGTCCAGATCTTGAAATCCTGTACTTAAAAGTGGAATTGTACTGAATCTTATATTAATGGCTGAAGAAAATTAATTTATTATTATTTTTTAAGGACTGAAGTAAAATGATGATGAAATTGTGAGCTAAATTTTAAATGTGTGAGATGAAAAAATGGACTTAATGAACAGATGAGAAAAGAAAAATAAGATATAGGTACTGGTTTCTTTTTGGAATATGTTGATAACTGATGTAACATATAGGTAAGAAAGATTACCCAACAACACTCTTTACATTTTTGGATAGCATGGCTGACAGTGAACCAACTTTTTTTGCACGAATAAATTGTTCCTTAACAATGGCCAACAAGTGCCTTTTACTTCCGATGCATGTTCAGAATTGCATATTCTGTGGCCACAAAGACAACATTATCTCTTAACACAAAATTATTTGTTGGAAATAAATGCATACCAATTTGCCACGTCCTAAAGTTAATATCTTCATTAATATTGCTCTAAACACGAAATAAGTTACTTTCTGTATATATTCGGGATCAATCGTAAATTCAGTAAAAAAATAAAGAGATTAAATATATTTTTTTATATGCCGGATTAAGCGCCCAGTTAAAGACAATACCTTTGATTCTTAATAGTAAGAATAGACCATATTATAATAATCTACTGTTTTTTATCTTATTGAAAGCTTTCTTTACCAAACAAAGAAAATTCTATTCTTTTTTAATATCATTTTATATCATAAAATTTTAATAATAAAATAGCATCGATAAAAATTATATTGAGAGAATTAATTAACATTATGTTACATAAATTATGAATTAGTTTCATTAATTCACAATTCAATTTTGAATGTCTAGATTGCTGATGGAATGAAATATCTGGAAGCCAATAATTTAATTCATAGAGATTTAGCAGCTCGCAATATCTTAGTAGGCGACGGAGGAATAGTGAAATTAGCTGATTTTGGATTGGCTAGAATGATGGATGAAGCAGTTTATGTTACAAGTGGTAAGTGAATATTTATTTTATAGATACTGCTTGGTTTCTCCAAATGTATATCATATTCATACATACAGCTCCGGTGAGTTAGAGGTAGTGGGCCCGCTTCATAAGCCTATGGTTGCGGGTTCGACCCCGGCTGGAGTCGATAGATTTTCTGGATGCGAAAATCGTAGACACGCATGTCGTATGATTATGTGGCACGTAAAAGATCCCTTGAGAATCAATTTGGCTCTGGTACTCTCGATAAAATTAAATCACGGCAATATTTAGAATCCGACGAGAGCTTGAATTAAAAACGAATTCAAGCATCAGTGTTTGGTAACAAGGCTGCCACTAGATGTGTGATGGATCTATTCTCGACTCTACTAAATCCTTGGGGGTTCTTTAAGGGAAATAATTATTTCAACCAACTTTAACCAAAAGTAAGAAAACGTGATTATGCAAATTAAGTTTATTAAATAAATTCTGTATTCGCGAGTTTTGAGAGTTAGTGAAGTGAGGTTCGAGAGTTAGCGAAGTGAGAATTGACGATTACCAAAGTGAGGATCGCTCGGATGTGAGGTGATCAAGCCAGCCTTTAGTGTTCAAGGCCTCAGCTATAGGACTTTTGAATTACAAGAGTTGAGGTATTGTGCTCATTATTTAAATAGAAGTTAGATAGTAAATTGTTAGTGCGCTTCCGAGTTAAAAACGAGCTTGTATGGGTTATCGTAGAAATTAGTTGAATGTCCGTAAATATTATCCCCATGCTAACTGGTCTCATCTTCGCGCTCTAATTATTGATCAAAACAATCTTAATTGGATTATTATTGTCCCTGTATTGAATATTGTGACAAATAAACGATTTTAGTGAATCATGTCGTCTGATCAATTAGTTCCTCTCACACATCTAGCCGGGTCCGGGAGAAGACAAGGAGAGTTAGAGGGAAGTAAGAATAGTCCCTCATTACAGATGGCTCTACCATGAAATGGTTCTCACATTTGGGGACTTGCCATATTTTTAAAGGCTAAGTTTCTAAAATGCTGCCCCGTTGGGAAAAAATATATACACACACAGTGCATCAAATTTTTTCTAACATAAATGCTGTATCTCAATTTACAGTGGTGCCCTCTGTGTTATCGTGCATGCGTGACAAAAACTTAATGCATTAATTTACTATCTCGAAAGATAGAAATGTTCATTACAGAAGTGTAACTATTTTCATTTTAATCTACCAAGAAGGAACAAAGAGCTGTAATTAAATTTCATGCAAAAAGAGCAATTGAAATGTACCATTAAGTGAAACAAGTTTCTTTAAGTAGATCTGTTTTTATACGACACAAATTTTTGGACAAGATAAGAATAACTAGAAAGGTTCCATCGCAAAAATCAGAACAATACTCAACATATTCTTCCATTTTTTCCACTAAGAATTCACTCCTACTAGACAAACAAATACTGGTGAGTACTATTTAAATGTTTTAAAAGCGCTTTGTGATGGTTAGAACTTCCATTCATCCAGAATATCGGGTTGAAAAAAAGTTGGTGTTTGTTGCATAATGTATCCAAATTTCAACTCAATAAAGGAGCAATGATTTTTGGCAAAGTCATAACACTACTAATACTGTGTCAAATCATTCCGCTGATTCAGCCCCCTACGACTTCTCTTTATTCTCAAAACATTAAATGAAATTAAAAGGGTGTTATTTTGATTACATAGTCACTGCACAAACAGAACTTCGACGGGAGCTTAAGAGAATTGTCTCACAAAGTGAACTCGAACAGGAATTTGAATCGTTATTAAGCAATTGTAACAAATGTATTGAACACGAAAGAGCTTGTTTTGAATAAAAATCCTTAGAAACATAATTATTCGTTTTTATTTAATTTTTCTCACCCAGTCTTAAAAATTCTTGTTTAAAAATAAATACATCACTTTTCTTTAACTCAAAAATGCATATATATATATATATATACTCATGTCCATAAATAAGAATAATGAAGTTCAGGCAAAGAAAGAGACAGCAGCAAAACAAATTTGACTTATTTGTAAAGTCTATTTATTAAACAAAAGGTAAAGAGCAAAAAAGATGCTATATGTTTGACATAATTAATAAAAATTGCGATTTTTACTCCCTGGAGCAAATTTAAAAAAAGAACCTATTTACAAAAAACAGTATAACATGGTTAGTATGATGGTTAATACGGAGTATGTCACCTGGACGATGCAATACAGGCCTTACAACGCCTACGCATGCTGAGTATCAAATTATCGATCTGATCTTGGGGAATATTACACCACTCATCAAGCAATACCCTCCTAAGTTCCGGTAGACAGGTGGGAGGGGGTTGATGGGCTGCAATTCGTCGGCCAAGCATATCCCACACATGCTCTATTGGATTCAAGTCCGGTGAGTATGCTGGCCAATCCATACGGGTGATATCCTTCGATTGAAGGCATTCGTCTACAATGTTTGCACGGTGAGGACGGGCGTTGTCATCCATAAACAAAAATTCAGCACCCATGGCACCCCGAAACAAACGTACATATTGTTCCAGAATGACATCCCGATAGATGTGGCCTGTCATCGTTACACTCTGAACATGCAGGTCAGTTCTGGAATCAAGAATAATTCCTCCCCAAACTAGCCCTCCTGCACCACCGTAACGGTGTCGTTCAATGGTGTTCTCTTGGTGGTAACGGGTACCTGGCGCTCTCCATATGAAAGTCCGGCGAGAATCAGATTGCAAACTAAACCTGGACTCGTCGGAAAACATCACACAAGACCACTGTTGCGGTGTCCACAATGCATGCTCTCTACTCTAGGTTAATCGCAGGCGACCGTGAGTGGCGGTAAGGGGAACACATCTGACAGGCCTACGAGCATATAGACCAATGTGCCCTTAGCGTCTGTACACGGTCTGCCTTGAAACTTTCGTACCGGTAGCTGAAGAAACCTGACGAGATAGGTCTGATGCAGTGCTCCGTCTCTTTCTTTTGGCAGTAACTGCCAAATACCGGTCCTCATTCGGCGTTGTAACTCGGGGGCGACCTGTGCTGTAACATCTACTCACATTACCATCATCTTGGAATCGTTGCCAAAGCCTGGAGATGACACTCTGGGCGATTCCAAGTTCCTCGGATACTTCCAGCTGGGTACGTCCACATTCCAGTCGTCCGATAATTCTACCACGTAAAAAATCATCCAAATGCTTCCTTTGTGCCATAACTATGCGGTTATTGCACTGAAAGGCTTTTAAAGCGCTTGTGAACAATTATACTTCTTTGCCACCATTCCTTATATACCCCTCTCTTACACTCTCGTCATTGGGACGTACTGTCCACGCCATCTGGTGGTTTCCTGTAATTTGCATATTCTTCTTCAAAATGTGTGTGATAATTCTACAGGTGAAATTTTTATTTTAGAGTTCAATTTCTGTGTGATTCGGAATTATCCTTAATTTATGGACATGTGTGTATATATATATATACATTCTTTTAAATATTCCTCCTCTACTAGTATTGAATTAGCAAATAAGCAAAGTAAGAAATTACTTATTTCATCACATCTCGGGTACATCAAAATCACAGCCTTTAAATGAAGGGTACCTCACGAGACCGCACCAAAACATGTGGACAAGAACGAAAGAACTGTCTTCCCAGTTTCATGCTGTTGGCAGCAAGGGTAAAACGGTTTGGAATAGAAATGAACAAATTTTTAATGGAGACCTGAACAGGATATTATGGTTCCTTTCTTGATGAATAGGCTCAAAAGAATTAGTGTTATATTAATCCCTATACCATTGCTGTGTGCTGTCATCTAAAAACTAAACGAATACATCTTAATCGATACATTTAAAAAAATCTCGAAATCTTATATTTTTACTTCAATTTATTTCAACTTTGTTTCAAATGCTTTAAAAATGATTTTACATTAACAGCAGAGAGAGAGTTTTTAACATGAAAATTTATAATTATCCCCGAGAACGATTTCAAACCTAAAGCTAAATTGGATTCATTTTATTTATCTCCAGGTGGAAAACTCCCAATAAAATGGACTGCACCAGAAGCGTACACAACGGGACAGTTCACCATTAAATCTGATGTTTGGTCATATGGAATTGTATTATATGAAATATTTACTCATGGGGGCACACCTTATCAAGGTAAGGTACATTCAGACACGCATCACTTATTTTTTTAAACTCAAGCTGAAGAACTCATACCCTAGAGATGTACAGCTAAAATAGCTCCTATTTCCCTTAAAACAAATATTAATATACTGCTTTTATTTATTTAATAATTTATTTTATTTTATATTAATTGATGACACTTTCTAAGACAACTCGGAGGCTATTAGTGACGGACCCCTTAATTTTGAACTTCGGTAAAATACGTGGACTCACGTGAAGTTTTTCTCTCTAGACTAGCGTTACTCAACCTGCGGGCCATGGGTCGCATGTGACCTACCGGACCTTTCTGAATGGCCCAGTCATATCCCGGGTCACTAGTAAATCCAATTATTTAAGAGCAATGCATTAAAAATTTAGCGAGAAATTCTATCAATCAAGCAATCACATATCAATTTTGTTTTCGAAACTTTTTAACTTTTTTTCTTTTTGTAATTGTAAGGTTAGTGATAATTGGTAGCGCACACAGGAATTGTTCAAGGAAGGGGGGGGGGGATCCAGGGTCGAAAGTCCACATGCCACCAAACATATTCTTTTGATTTTGTCGACTTTCGGGGGGGGGGACAGTAAAAACTAATTACTGAATTAATAATTAGCATTAATTAATAAAATTAATTATTAATGACAAATATTTAGTTAAATTTTACGTACTATATACATAGGATTATAATCAAGCGAAAAAAAATCAAGGGCTTTGGGGGGGGGAGGTCCGGAACCGAGTTCCCCCCTTATGTGTGCCCCTGGTGATAACGAACAACAGTGAAGTAGAAATAATTTTATGGGTGAAACTCATCCGTCTTGTCTTCTAAGCGAAAAATATCTAAAGAATATATGTTGTTTCAAGACAAATGGGATCTCGATTGTTTCGTAGAGAAAAACAAACTTGCATCAACAACTTGTTTGATTTGTCATGAAAAAGTTATATTTAAAAATATAATTTTACTCGTCACTACTCTACTTAGCACAAATCATTCAATGACTTTTTTTTTTCTAAAGGATCTCTTTTGAGACGAGATAAATTGGCATTCTTAAGAAATCTTTGCAACAGGAATGAAATATTGGGGGGGGGGGGGGGGCATAGGATCATTGATGAAAGGAAATCGAAATTACTCCACAGCTGAGTACAAAATGCATATGAAACCTGTTCGACGTGAGTTTGATAGTTTAATACAGTTTTAAAATAAAATCCAAAATTATGATTTTTAACATTTTGATCAATTTTCCACATTTTAAATATCTTTCATCGGCTAGCTGGGTGACGTGGTTGGTTTGTCGCTGGCAATCTTTACCTAAGGTTACTGGTTCGACCCCGGCCCAATTCGATGAATTTTCATGATGCAGAAAATCAACAGCGGCCATGTCGTAAGATTATACAGCATGTAAAAGTTCCCTAGAGTGTCTGTTTGGCTTGGGTGCTCTCGGCAAAATTAAATTCTTGTATAGGTTCGCATCGTCAGAGCTCAGATTCCTCCCTCTGGGGAGGAAACTGGGCGTCAAAATTACTTGCGTTTATTGGTTTTCATCTATATGCGTTAAAAGGGGATACCAGGTCCTGGGGAATGTACTAGGTTTTCAAAGGTTAAAAATATCGATGCGCAGCCTCATTAGAAAAAGAAAATCTTTCATAGTATAGCAACTACCCCCCCCCTACTCCTATTGACCATGACCAAAGGGCTACCGCAGTCCATTATATCATATGTTCTGGTGACAATTGACAAAAAGGATTGGTTTATTGAAGGTAGTAACAAAGTGTATCAAGGAAAGGGGTTCAAAATAGGAAAAGATTGATGATACATTCATATATTAGTAAGTTTTTATTTGAAAATAAATCTGATATTTATCTGACAAAATAAGCTCCTGAGAGAATCTGGTGAAGATGGGTTATTTCTCTTCAGCGTTTCATTTAAAATGCACCGAGACTATTATTTAATAGCTTTGATTAAAATTAAGAAGTGTGTCTATTGAAGTCAGTACTTCAATGAAGGCCGTACCTTCGGGACCGTTAATCTCGTACTTACACCAAAAAAGGTTAACAGCAGACTCGGAACAGAAAAGACAAATCTGAATGTTACCAAACTCTTTCTTATTGCACGCGATATTTAAGTAAATTAAGTATTAACTCGTTGATAAATCCATATTTTACTCAATGAAATTTAGTGAAATTATCCTTAAATCATTGACCGCTTCATCATCAAGCTATTGCATCCACTTTTTTTTTTAAAGCATGAAGTGGTCAGCTAACAAAATAAAATTGTTCTAAAATACTTTTTATGTCTTTTATTGCACATTAAAATATTGAATAATCAATTCCATAACCACTTGATGTTCAAAATTAGAATTACAAACATTTTTACTACAAATAGAAATATCTATCACTATTATTTTAAAAAGTGACACCATATATGTAATTTAGGAAACGATTTATTTCAATTTATGCATCCATGTCCAACAGTGAGAAAGAAGGCAGATTTTTTTGAAAAATTAAAAACTGAAGGGGAATTTGAAGTTGAAAGGTGGAAGTTTTCTGAAATTACTTTTAAAGTTTCGAAACACTTGGGTGAGGGATTCCGCTTTTAAAGAAAACAACACCGGTAGCACAGATTGCCGTTAAAATGACTACAAGAAATCGTTAAGGCGATGAATTGCTATGAAGAGCTGTTGGCAGGCTATAGAAGCTGGACAGTCAAACACAGAAGTGATGCAGCGCTACTAATTTTACTTTAAACTAACATCTTAACAACTACTCAGGTTCGATTATTTAATTTAATCATGATAGTGGCTAGTACTTAAAATGAGTTATTTAGACAACGCAAAACTAATGACATTACTCGCTTCAAAATTAAAACAATTAGTTTATTTCAATTAAAAAAACACATTACGAAATTAAGATTAAACAATATTTACAAGCAGTTAAAATTTCACTTATCTGAAACGGAAGCGAGGTGATGGGAGGCTGGCAGGGTCCCGGACGGTGCGAAGTTTCCTAAAAATCAGGGGATTAAAGTGTCATAGTTAGAGTGAAAATTCTGCCGAAAATTGTCTCGGCTCCTGTTTTTAAGTGAGGGCAAATTACCCCTTTTTGCATCCGTATGCCCTTCGGTCTAGCCTAGTCATTGGTCAGAGACCAAGCGCAAAGTTACAAAAGTTAAAATTCTCCCCAAATTTATGAGTCCATTCAACTTTCATGACCGTTGAAAACTCAGTGACAGCCTGCGCTGGGACCCCCGGTTCAGGAATCCGACCTCATCCTGTAAACAAGGGGAATACACAAATTACATGTGTATTGGGGCCATCTTCAAAACCGATCAGCATCCAAGCCTCCCATCAGAAGTAGTTCTTAGGCTACAAGTGATCCGTATAATGGTCTCCAAGTTATGGCAATAGTTTCAGACATCGGGCACGATCCCTAGGAGGCCAAGGGCCACTTTTCCACTTAGTCACGTCCCTAGGGAGCAAAAAATTGGAGGGCGAAAAAAGAAAAGTTAAAATTCTAGCTCAAAATGATATTGAAATGGAAATTGATTGCAAAGATGTTATGAATGATTTTCTCGAATAAATCATTCGTTTTTCGGAGAAAATCGTTGTACAAGTACGATGACAATGACTCAACAAAGGAAAAAGGGAAAGGATGTCGAAAAGTAAAAGACAGTAAAGCGATAAGCGATGAGAGGTTGATGATAAACAAGTTGAAAACAGTTCATACATTAATGTATATCCTGTACTGTAATTGCAAACGATTTCATTAATTTACTGTATTAATTTACAAGATAGAGGGTGGTCTTTGATACCGTAAAGTAAGAAATGAACTAGAGTGGCAAACCCTATTACCATCCTTTCTTTACGACTGTCAGTCCAGGACACGACGGATCCACAGGTAGTGGACAATGGAAAGACAATCCAAACAGCAAAAACAAAGAAAGGGAAAAGAGCAAGAGAGTTAAGGGTAAATCTCTCCGGAGTGAGTGATTTTGGGGTTTATTGGCGCAAGAGCCGATTTCGGCTATACTGCGCCAAACATTTGTTTTAATATCTGTGGTCTAGACGGGAAGAGAAAGAAAGAATGAATTGAATGACAAGAAAGAGGGTCGAAAATAGAGAATGATCACTAGGGTACCCCGGGTTCGTGAAGCCCATGTTTACCAAAGACAGTAAACCCCGTGGGAAAAGGAAAAGATCACTAGGGCACCTCGGGATTGTGACACCCGTACTCACCTAAAGAAGGTGAGCCCCCTGAGGGAAAATCTCTCCGGAAACAAGACAAGAAAAGTAAGAACTGAAGAAGAAAAGGGGGAGGGGTGCTCTAGAAATGGGGGGAGTTACTATTGAAGTGCCTAGGACGCCGAGGTTAAAAACGGCCACGTGGAGGCCCAGACAATGTCGCCCATGAGTCACAACACCTGTGGAGGATCGCTATGAGGTTTTCAATGCACGACGTCATAGATGCATAATTGCTAGACAACTGTCTCATCTATCGAGGCAATGCTTTTATGGCTATCTGAGGAGTATTTAAGCCTGAAAACCAGAAGTGTGTGTTTCTCTTTTAAGCAGTTTCTCAAAAGAGTCCATCTATATCTTGGAGCTATGCACACCACTCTTGGATAGAGTAAGATTGAAACTGTGTTCCGTAAGTGACGAATTGCGATTCATCACAAAAAACGATTCTCGACTAGTTTTTATCTGGAGACAACTTGGGAAGTGCTATTATCCTGCAAACATCAGAGGAATCGATTGATTTGGTGATACTAGCATGCATGACTGGGAAGGAATAAGAATGTCCAAGATTCAACATAATATTGAATCTTGGACACGCGTATATATACCACTCCAAATCTTTTGTGTAGATACAATGAGGCAGAACACTATATAAAAGATATTTTTGAGTCCTACGTGTGACTTGTTCAAGGATCTATGGGAAACCAATTCGTTTTTATGGACGATAACATTCAACCACCCAGAGCTGTACTTGTCGACGATTATCTGAAAGAATAGAATATTCGCTATGAGCTGTGACCAACAATGTCTCCAGATCTCAATCTCATAAAACTCTTGTGCATCCTAGTAACCCCCTAAAAGAACCCTTTAAACATTAAAATCAGCTGTTGTGAAAAAAGAATTACTGCCGCAATATATATTGATCAATAGTCTTATTAACAGTATAGCTGAACTAAATGGACACGCCTCTTATTAGACAAGAAATTGCAGCGACGTATCCTGTTTTGACCAAAGTCGCTCTCATTTGCATGTCAGCCTACATTAAATTCCGGAGCAATTTTTTTGTTACCATTTCCTGTTTTGTTCTGTGACAACATAAGGTATTAGTATACTAAATTTCCATGGATTAAACCAAGAATTTTTGTCTAAATATATCATGCCCCTAACCTTAATTTTGGACAACAGAGTAGTTTTTAAAAGCATCTAATTATAAGATATTTTTGATAAATTATTTGTTATTCAATTTTAATGCATTTCACATTTAAAATATTGATGATTTATTTTTCTTTAAATCGATAATTTGTTAAGATACAAAACGACGATCTGAAAGCTTACTTTTAGTTGTATGACTATCAAGTGCTCAAGTTACCGAATTTTTTTCCCCCGCAGCTATGAAAAATTCACAAGTTTCGGAACTTATTACAAAACATAGCTACCGCATGCCAAAACCAAGTGATCCAGAATGTTCTGATGCTGTTTATGAAACAATGATGAAGTGTTGGAAAAAGAAACCAGAAGATAGACCTACTTTCGAATATCTCCACCATTATTTCACAGATTACTATGTAACATCAGAAGCATTTTATAGAGAGGCATAATTAAATTTAATTTTTAATTTATATTGTGTCAATGACCAATAAAAATGAATAATTCGTTTTTTACAAGCAGTATAATTCAAAGAGAACGCCCTATCTAAATTGAAAATCCATTATAACATTTATACAGAACTGGATATACAGGGTGGTCCCTAATTCATGGTACAAACTTTAAGAGTAGGTACAGGACATTGTAATAATCATTTATTGTATGGGCGCAAGTGACGCGGAGAGGCCCAAACGCAAAAAAATATGAGACGAAAGAAAAGACAAAGTGTTTATTGAAAGCATCGTTGGCAAGCGTAATGTTGACAATAACTATTGATGACTATTCAGCACATGAGCTACATAGTCCAGTTGCAGCACACATTTCTGTACCACCCAATGGCAGTCGGAGAAGATAGATTCAAAACTTGTACTCACTGAAAATGTAAGAGGTATGAGCAATTTTCTTTTAACACTCTACAAACGGTCTTCTCGTACTTGACTAGGGTCTATCAACCACAACATTCAAGATACTTTCTTCCAGGGTTGGACAGCGTACAGCTCTTCGTCGACCAGTGTCATGTCTGTTGACGAAGAACGAACGCGTTTCATGAAGTTGACAATGTAACCGCTGCAAAATTCTGTGATCTTGCATTCGTCGATCAGGAAACTGCGCGTGAGACATTTGTACAGCGGCTCTTCCATTACCACTTGCATGGCCGTACATGTAATGCATGTCTGCATTTTCGGTATACATAAAGTCTCCCATCGTAGACATCAGCGCAATTGCAAATGGCGCTTTCCCCTACTAAGATGCATTATGTTGAAACGGTGGCTAGACATCTACTGCCCGCTACCGGCAACACAATCAACCGATAACTCCGTTTCTCTTTCTTTTACTTCCCCTGTTGCGCCTCACCTGCAACCATACATTCCTATACAATAAATGATTGTTACAATGGCCTGCATCTACCTTTAAAGTTTGTACCATGAACTCAGAATCACCCTGCATAATAAGAAATGTAAAATGAATGGAAGTGATGAAATTATCTTTCAGGTTGTATAAGCAGAGTAGTAAATTGTGCTGTTTAATGTAAATGGAAAAATAGTTATGGATTTTTTTATGAAGTACAACACTGTGCTTTTTAAGTAGAGAATTTCCATATTATATTTTACTTAGAGTACAATTTCTATATAAGCCACATTAAGCTGGATTTATACCAAAGTCCATATTAAAATAAAATGAAGGTTATTTTCTCCATTTTTTCTAAACTTATTGGGTTTGTACTTATGCAAATTGAATGCTAAAATTATGCCAGTTCCTACTCTGCAATTCTTCAAAACACATAAAATGTCAATTATCTTTTGAAATAAAATAAAAATATTTTAAAAACAAAGTATGGAATGTATAAACATTCAAATATTTTGAGTTATAACCTACATATTCAAATAAAAAAATAAGTGTTCAGAAAAAGGTTAATAATCATGTACAAGGAATGTGGCTATTCAGTTATAAGACTCTCTCTCTCTCTGATGCTATAAATTTTTTTATTTTGATTTCATAGGTATTTACTAATTATCACTTTCAATATACACCCCTTCTCTATCCCTGTACTCTATGCAAATCTTCCTTTGTTCAAAACAATGCAGAAAGTTTTTTTTTTTTATGAACTCATTCAGGACGCGTGCCGTTTTCTCTTTCAAAGCTTAAACGGACTCAAATCATGTTCCTTTTAATGTATATTTCACCTTAGGAAACAGAAAGAAATCGCATGGTCTAAGATCCAGCAGTAAAACTGATGTTTTAATACTGGGGTGCAAAAAACCTCTTGACAAGAAGCAATGCGAAATGAGTCGGCGCATTGCCTTGATGGTGAATCCGTAACTTTTCCCTCAACTAGTCGTTTCTTCCTTATTTTTTCACGGAGTTTTGCAAGAATATGAAGGTAGCGATATTGGTTAATATTTTGACGTTCAGAAACCCTATGAAGATTCACAATCCCATGAATACCAAAAAAAGAAAAAAAAATAATCATCGCTTGGAATTTTGGATTTGCTCATTTGAGATGTTTTGGCTGTCGGTGGATGAGCGCTGCCAACGCATGGATTAAAGGCGGTATCACACGTAAATTTTTCATGCAACTTTTTAACCCAAGTTTTCGCCGAATCTGAGGGTGAAGGGTTACCGTAAGCAAAACTACATGCTATGATGTCAGCCGACCTCTTTCCTCACATGAAACATTGCTCGCTGATTTTTCTGCTTCGAAAACGAACATCCAATAGTATTTCTTTTATTTCGCTCGAGCTTTTGTTAATGGGGAAAAACAGAAATGTAGCACATTCTGTTTAAAATATTATAAGCCGTTAAAATATTGTACACCAGTAAAATATTACACGCCATATCTGATGAGTTTGATGGGAAGCTACCATCGTTACCGCCATCTTGTTTATGACGTAGGGCGCCGAAGAACCCCATTGGTTGGAATTTCAAGCATCTTTCTCAGCTCACTGGCAAAAAGTTGTTCGAAAGCCATTGCTATAGCAACGGAGTAAAAACTGCACGAATCGGACCAACAATTGCTCCAAACGTATACGTGTGACAAGGCCTTAACGCTTTGTTTCAAGATCATAAGATCTACAATTCCTCACACGATATTATCCGTTTTAATAATTTTGCGTAATTTTTAATGACAATCAGTCAATGCAGACATTTTTGCGAGCTTCTTGTGGTACAATGAGAATTTTAGGCACCAATTCGGTAGACTTTTTGCATACCAAAATTGTTACATAAAATTTGCCGTACGTAATCTTTTGTCGATTCCTAATGTCTCAGCGATCGTAAGTGTACTTAACTGATGATCAAATCGAACCACATATTTTTTCCCGATATTATCCGTTTTGACATAGAGAGAGTGAATATTAACGTCGCACTGCTCAGCTGCACGAGGGCTTTTGGCGACGACCTCGTAATTTTGAACCATGGTCAAGCGATGAGGACGAAACCTGAACTGGCACTCCCTCTCCTAACTGCCGCATCACACCAACAGGAGGACGTTTGAGCTCTTGACAGATTTAACGTGCATCGCTCCCTTATACGGCGGGTCTTTAATGGTACTGGGCTCGAACTCATGACATGCTTGCCATGATCCGATACCTTGACCTTTTAGACTACCGCGGCTACTTTTTGACAAGGAAAGGAGATCCGGGCGAAAATTATTTTTTTACGTATTCTCGGCCCTTTTGTAAAATGCTTGAACCACTTAAAACATGCGCATGCGATAAACCTTTATTGAGTGAGTGAGTGATTTTGGGGTTTATTGGCGCAAGAGCCGATTTCGGCTATACTGCGCCAAACATTTGTTTTAATATCTGTGGTCTAGACGGGAAGAGAAAGAAAGAATGAATTGAATGACAAGAAAGAGGGTCGAAAATAGAGAAAGATCACTACGGTACCCCGGGTTCGTGAAGCCCATGTTTACCAAAGACAGTAAACCCCGTGGGAAAAGGAAAAGATCACTAGGGCACCTCGGGATTGTGACACCCGTACTCACCTAAAGAAGGTGAGCCCCCTGAGGGGAAACCTTTATTGACATGGGGGCACTTGTTTCAACAAATTATAAGTTTTAGTAGCATTTTTTTCAAGTTTAATACGAAATTACATAACATTAGTTGAGCTATACACAATTTTTCCGGCAAAAGAACAACAGCAAAAAAGATTTCTGATGCGAACGAAGACTGCAGCTTAACGGATTTGTTTATAGAAACGAGAAGTACAACATTCGAAAGAGAAGGCTTCAGGGTAAATAGATGTCGGGAGCTGGTGTTTGGCGCATGCTTATTTTTTTCTGTAGCAGCCTCAGTATCGTTATTAGCCACACCTTGTACAGCGAATTAAGTTTCATTTTCAGTTTTCTTAAATTATTTTTACTTCAAGGCTATCTTTGTTTAATGTTAAAGATGACCCAAATTTGTATTATTTTTTCAGATAGTAAAGAACTATAAGTTTTATATTATATTGTGGCTTTGTTATCTAGAGAGCAGCATATTTTTGTTTCTCTTTTTTATCCGAGTTGATCAATTATTTCTGGTATAAAATGTTTTCCATTTTCTCTCCTACACTGTATAACTAAAAATGAGCTATTCCTTTATAATTTAAAATGAAAAAATAAGTATTTATGGGATATTTTGAAATTTAAAAAAATGCTGTATTATCAATAGACGTATGAATTAGCTCGCAAACGTTCATGAAAATTGAGATTTTTTAAAAAATTTGTTTAGTTTAGGCTCTCATACATTAGGCAAAGAAAGCCTTAAATATTCAAACTATTCTATATATTACCATAATTTTAATTTTCCACATACAGTCGACTCTCGATAATTCGAAGTTGAAGACACCAATAAAAGACTTCGAATTATCAAGTGGGTAGAAAAAATTCCCAGAATACGCAAAGAGAAATTTTTTTCAAACACATTTGAATTTGTAACAATGTAAT
This sequence comes from Trichonephila clavata, assembly GCA_019973975.1. Lineage (NCBI taxonomy): Eukaryota > Metazoa > Arthropoda > Arachnida > Araneae > Nephilidae > Trichonephila > Trichonephila clavata. The sequence continues at coordinate 34,182 of BMAO01021011.1, read as the reverse complement.
AAAACAATTGCACATATGCATAAAATTACTTTAAAGTATTTTTAAAAAAGTACATGTTATACAGTACAAACATTTAACAGAAGTTAAACTTCATGTATAAAAAGAATACATTTCATACATAATCCTACCCATCTCTTCTTCACAATAGCAGACCATCCTTTCTGAACACGTGTAGCAAGGAGACGTGTTAAACGAAAGATGTGGACGGCTGACAACAGGTGCGGTTGGTCTATTGTCCACTAAAAGGAATGAAAACAATAAAAGTGTCTTCTCGCCTGAGGAAGCTGAAAACACTAAAGGGGGGGGGGTAGATATATGGCCATCAAAGAGGCTATGTTACAGGGGAGACAACACAACGCAAAACTTGTAAGCTCCAACCTGTTTATTATAGGACTGCACATGATAGTGAGTGTTCAAACTGTTGAGAGTTTTATAAAATAAAAAAACTTCGAATTATAGTGTGTTGTAGTCTGGTCAGCCACAGATTTTACTTTGAAATACTAAGCGTACAAAAACTTATTGTTTTAGTTCAAAATATCTAGTTTTTCTAGGGACTGAGCATACACTTCGAATTATCGAGAGCCGACTGTATATATAAAATGTGAAATAGTCAAAATTTCAATCGAAATAAATATGGTGTTATGGAGGAGTATTCAATGAGTTTTTTGAGGTGGGGAAAAAAAACAGAACACCATCAATAAGAAATGAATATTTCAGAAATCTATTTTATTTCTTTTTCAACCATGTTTTATAATACAATGGAAAAATAACACATTTCTCTGTGAGTTACCAACTATCACATACAATTTATAAAGGCTCACTCTAATTCTTTGTTTCATAAAAATCTTGAAAAACAAAATCATTTTTTAATACAAATATATTTTATACAAAAGAACTTTGATCTATATTGCAGCATTTCATTAGATAAAACATTAGTATACATAAATGCTCTTTTAAAAATAGGCTGGTAGAAATAATATAATGATTAATTATAGCTTATTAAACAAAAACTTATCAAATAATTTCTTACAGTGCTTTAATGCAACAGCAGATAAAATAGTAGTATAAAAGAATGTAGTTTTCTAAATGGTCGCATTTTATTAGAATTATTAAAATACTGGACATAAGAACAATAAAAGTATGACTTACAAATGCTCTTTCAAAGCTCTGCAATAAATAAGGTGATGATTATCATTTTGCATCACTATGGCTTTGTGCTTCATTCTAATATTCGTACGTATGGAAAAAATCCTATCATTTGTCTTAAATTTTTAAAATTTCCTAAAAAGGCCATTTGAAGATGCAAGAGCAAAAATGTTAATTGTAAGACAACCCCTTTATTATTTAAATATATAAAAAAAACAAGTGTATAAAGCCAAATCTAGAGAAAAAACATTCTACGATATAAAAAAACTAATAAAATTACAAAACCCGTGAAAGGACAAGGGAGAAAAAAACGCATATTGGCAGTGTATCATTATTTGTTTTAAAATTACAAGTTTTAATTTTTTTTAAATAGTTACAAAAATGTAATAAATGCAATAATTACAGGCAGGCTTGTTACTAGCTCTATAGAATCTTTAAAAGCATGTCTATAGAAAGTTACTTTTTTTAAATGTAAGTTTTTAAATAATTACAGAGTAATGTTATTAAATAAAACTGTTTTAAAAAGAGGAGAGAGTTGTAAAGAATAAAAAAAAATTGTGCACTTGTAAATGTAAAGAAGAAAAAAACATCACGAAAGCCCAATAACAAATTAATTATATGAATTCTCAAAAAATAGAGAAATTTTTTCCTTTATATAATACATGTCCTGACAATTCTTTCAAAAAATTCATCACACATTGAAGAATACATATATGAAAGAACAAAGAGGGGAAAAATGAAGCCAGTAACTTGTTTTGACAAGCAACATAAAACAAGCAATTTTTGTAATAATTTTTTTAACTTTTAAAACATTTATACTCAAACCACTAATTACCAAAATGCTGCTACAAAAGCTGAAAATAGTACATTTAAAAATTTCTTAAAAATTGAATTGATCAATAATACCAATTAAACATAATACAAATCAGGAATTTAAACAAATTCAGTCATAAAGTATCATGAAAGTTAGCATTAAAGAGAGCTACTTTATAAATAAAAAAAACTAAGTATTAATTTAAATAAAAAAATTAATATATTTTTTTTATCAAAATATATATTAATAAAAGACCATCTAAAGTATTTGCCCAATTTTCCAGAAAATAAGAAATAAAAATTTTTAAAAAAAGGGAAAAAAAGAAATGAATATGAATATTAATTGTTTTTAATAAACCAGTGACAATGAATAATGCAAATGACATTGCATGATAAATTAATACTAATTCCAATTTCATAAGACTAGTGATAATTTCAAGATATGACATGAATACATAAACATAATTGTAATACATAATTATAGTTGTCATACTTTATATATATGATGCATATAGATAAAAGTTATGCCATTGTGTAATATCTTTTCATTAATAATAATTTTAATGACATAATTTACAATATTTGTATCAGTATATATTTGGACAAAATACATATTTTATAATTTTTCATTCAATATATTTTTAGATTTGTTATCTTTTATAGGTATTGCTACATTTCATTTTCAGGTTATCACAATATATAATTACAAGTCTTCAACATTCAAATACAAACCACTTTTATTAGTGGATCCCCTTTTAAGCCTGATATCAGAAACAAGTGAAAAAAATAATTAAAACTTTTCTTAAAAAATACTTTTTAAGATACTAGTCCAAACTCTGAATAATTAAAATTTTTAGAATTATTCACTATTTATTGTATATTATAATAAAATGTATTTATTTCTTTTCTACAATCTTGTTCAGTCTTATTTAAAAAATGAAAATAAAATAATTTTCTTCTTTTTGTAATACAGAGTAAGAAATCACAATATAAATCAAGTACTTTTCGTATCTGAATTACAAAATAGCATTTCACATAAAAAAAAAAACAGAAATATTTCAAAATAAATTCCAAATTCTGAAACTTAAAATTCAAAAGAAAAATTAATGTTATTCAAAATGAAACAATTATCAGCAATTTCACAATTATTATTGATTTTTAAGGATCTTACATTAAATAAAATTGAAAACATAGCTATCTTAATTATAAACCTTTAAAATCAAGGTAAAGAATAGGTGTAGATGCAAATTTTTAAATTTTACATTAAGAATCTACAAGAAAAAAAAAAAGAAAAGCAAAATAAAATTACTACATCTACAAAACTGCATAACTAAACTTTTTTTTCATTTTGATTAGAAACTTTTACAGAAATAAAAACCTTTGGAAAACAAGTCTTTTTCCAAACCATTCTTTACTTGCTTTTATATAATCATGCCATTGCATTTATAAACAATATTGCAAAAAATTGTTATGTATACGCATTATCAATAAATATCAAGCACTTGAAGAAAGTATAAGTATTTAGCAAGCACAATTTATAGAAAAACTAATATTTTTTGAGGTTGAAAAACAGGAAATCCGAGACTGTACAAACCCTGTATTAAAAACGTTGATGAACCCTACCCAATGCGATGTTAAAGAATTATATACAACTTTGAGCATGAGTTTTCATAAAAAGTTTTTACAGTGGGAAAGTCACACTGATTTTGATTTCTTAATCCATACTGCAAACACCATTCTGAAAATGCAATAATTTAAAATTGAAATTTGTAATGGTAAGACACTCAAATTAAGACTTTCTAAAGTCATAACTCACATACTTTATAGCTTGTTGTTTAACAATAAGTAAAATTCATTAATTCTAACACATAGTTTTACACACAGAAGTGACTAATGCACACAATTGATACTGATAAAATTAATACAGATACCTAACACTTACATTAACAGTAAAAGTAAATACAATACTACCAGAGCAAAATAATGCATTTAAATATTTTTTTAAAAAAATTCATGGTAAATTTCTGCTTGATTGAAATTGTAGTAGAAAAGGAAATTAATAATGCTATAAATTCAACTCTAATAAAAAGTCAATTAAAAATATCCATATATTAATAATACAGCACTTAACAAGTCAAATTTACAAAATATATACAGAATTTAAAAATAAAATTGCCATTCAGAATTGAGATATTTAAAATAAGCATTGGTATTCATTCAGAAGAATAATGAGAGTCCAAATATTTAAATAATAATAAAAAATCTTAAAAAACATTGTTTTTCAAATTTTATAACTAAGCATGAAACCTACAAACTATTGTGTGTGTGTGTGGTTTTAACTTTACTTTAAAACAATACAACCATTGCAATTTAAAGACTGTCTATACATACTTCATTTTTTTGTCCTGAACTTTGGCACAATACAGTTGGAAGCTTATTTTTGATTTCTCGATTCCTTAAGCATTTTAAATTTTGAAAAGCAACACATAATTTTGCACTAAACATACACTTTATAAGACAAAAATATTATTTACAAGCCACTAATAAATGCTAAAAAAAAAATCATACATTCAGAAACATCTTACAAACTTCACATAACTTTAAAACTCACAATAATATAAAACATTCACAGTAAAAAAAAAGTTTCTCTTCTTAAATAGATAATATTTTGACACCATCCACGAGGGAGAAAAATCACACAATTTATATAAAATGCTTAAAAATCTTCAGCATTTCGGTAACTAGGCTCTGTTGATACAAAATAATCATCAAAGAAACCAAACAGGAACTCAAACGTAGGTCTTTTCTCTGGATCTGCATCCCAGCATTGGAGCATCATAGAATAAACTGAATCAGGACATTCACAATTTGATGGTTTAGGCATCCTGTAACCACGTTCTACTTGCTCAATTACTTCACGATTGTGCATGCCTAAAAAACCAAATTCAAAATTGTATGAGAAAAAGAAAATATAGACTTCTGTATTGAAATTTTAAAAAAAAGATATAGTAAGCATTTAGAAAGGGGAGCCTCTTCAAGCTGTTAAAGCTGCACAAAGACATTTATAATCTATTAAAGCATTAATTTGGATTAGTTGCATTGCTTGCAATTAAAATTGCAATAACAGGAAGGAAAGCAAAGGAAACTCTGTACTTAATGTAAATGCATAGTATAAATAACATAAATTTATCATTTATGTTAAAAATTAAAATATATTTCAAAAGATATTTTAATAACGAAACTACAACAAAATGGTAAAAAATTCTTTACCTGGGTAAGGAACTTGGCCATGAGTAATAAGTTCATAAAGCAATATTCCATAAGACCACACATCTGATTTTATGGAAAACCTTCCTAACAATGCTGCTTCTGGAGCAGTCCATTTGATTGGGAACTTAGCACCTAATAAAATTTTTAACAACATTTAAATTACATGAAAAAAAGAACTAATATAGCATTTAAAATTTTTTTGTTTAAGATATTAAAAACAAATATAACAATTGTTGCTCCAAAATAAAAGTACAGAATTAAAGTAATATGGTACATGAAAATGGAAAATATTTCATGCATCATTAAATTTTTTTATAAAAAATTTTTTAAAAAAAATATTAAAAAAAAAACAAATAAAAAAATTTTTACAACTACTTTTAACAATTTAATCTTAAAAAATATATTTATATTGATTCAACTATAAGAAAAGGAAAAATATTTAGATTGAAAAAAGTAAATTTTTAAATAAGGAAAAAACTTCTTGAAATGGATTTTACCTTGTCGAGCTGTGTACTCTGAATCTTCAATAATTCTCGCCAATCCAAAATCAGCTACTTTTACTATATTATTATCTCCAACCAATATATTTCGAGCAGCTAAGTCTCTGTGGATTAACTGTTCACGCTCTAGATATGCCATACCACTTGCAATCTTTATAAGGAGGAAAAAATTATTTTTACTATCATGTCTTAATATCGCTCATATTCATTTTTTAACATATATAATACTGTACAAACTAACACGGTTATGAAAAATAAAACATTCCATTATATATATTTTCCATTTACTCCTTATCTGACACTTCTTTGCTTAGAACATTTTAACAATACAAAATGGTTGAATGTACAGCTGATTTCACCAATTATGATAACTTGCAATTGCTTATCAAAAGAGAAATGATAAAAACTGCGTTAAGCAGACTCACAAGTTAACACAGTCTCACAATACTATATCATAATAAAATAAAAACTACGAGGGTGAATTGGAAAATAAGTTTCCTCTGTCAACTGTGGTCAGAGTTATGTAAGAAAGTCAAAACATAGAATGAGACATTAAAGAAAAAACATAACTTTATTTTTCTACATTAGTAACAAGTAAATTAAGACATTTGTCATACTGCTTGATAAGCTTCAAAAAGTCCCCCAGGAAAAATTCAGGGCTTTGCATACTGAAGAAGCGTTTAACGGCTAGGGGCAAATGATAAAACAGCAGGGTAACACCCCATACACTATTGGGTACAGGTCGACCGTGATCAAGCAGATGGATTCAGAAAAAGTGGCCTGGGTTTCTCAGATCTGGTGTTCTGTTGTTGGATGACAATGTGAGACCACACTTGGTGACGGCAATGCAAAACCATATTGCAACTCATGGTTGGGAGCACCTACACCATCTGCCATACAGTCCTGATCTCACACCAAGTGACTTTCAACTGTTTTCGGCTTTGACGAAGAATCTTGCCAGAAGGCGCTTTGGAAGCAACGATGAAGTAAAACAAGTCGTTAAATGCTTCTTCGATATGCAAAGTCCTGAGTTTTCTCTGGAGGGCTTTTTGAAGCTTATCAAGCAGAATAACAAATGTCTCAATGTACTTGGTACTTATGTGGAAAAATAAAGTTATATCTTATCTTTAATGTCTCATTCTATGTTTTGACTTTCATACACAACTCTGACCACAGCTGACACACACGGGAAACTAATTTACCAACTCACCTCCTAAGTTGAATTCACAAAAAATCATTTTGCAATGTAAAGATAAAATTTTTTATTGATAAACTAACACTTATGAGTCTAAAATAAGTACTTATATTTAAAATATAAATTATTAAAGGGAGAAAAACAGATTCAATGAAATAAAGATTTGACATTTTTTCTTTTCTTTTGGATGTTATATAAAAAAATATAATTTCTCAAATTATAGGCACTACAACAAACACTGGTTATTAGTCATAGCTATTTTTAAACTATTTCACAGCTAGTCACTGCATATTTTAAATGTTATAATATAGATCAAAGAAAAATTCACACGGCAATTTCATGATTTTTAAGTTAGCCAATAATAAGGGCGATCATGATTTCAACAGCAATGGTTGATAATATATAAAGAATTAAAATTATTTAAAAAAAATAAACTATGGTTTTTGAAAAGCTAAGATTTTTTTTACACAAAATGGTGATGAGCAAAGAAATTTAATTTTAACCTTTATCAAAATAAATTTTAAAAAAAAACCCCTGATCCTTAGATTTATATTGAATTGATCCAAATATGTATGTATACATATATACACACACATAGCATACACCTAAATTATTTTAATAAAATTAAGCACAAGATTATGTTAACTTCAAGAAAGATTTCCTATATACACTATAACAAAGTTTAAAAGAAATAAAACAAAACAGGATGCATTATGAAAATTTGCAAATGCCTTTATTATTTAAAATTTTTTCTCATTTATTTATGTATATAATTTTTTTTTTAAATTTTCAATCCTATTATTTATTCTCTTCCAAAATGACATTGCACATACATTAAAATTTAAATAATTTCTAAATATTTGCATTCCTAAAACAAGCTGCTTACCCACTAGTAATTTTCTGAATAAGTAAAAAATGTTTGGCAATGAATGGATAGGAAATAATTAAATCAATAAACATATGTTTTGGTTGATAAGCCCAAAATTCTGAAAATCTTAGCTATACACATACTTTTTCTCAATAAATATGCAGCAGTTGTAAATCCTGCATGATTGTTTTTAAAACTAGTTTGCAAACTACATTCTAACACTTGTTTGCAATGTTAAATATATACTGTATTTCTACAAAATTTTCAATTTTATAAAATGAAAGCACCTACAATTTTTTTTTGTTAGATGAAGCAATGCATATTTCTAAGAAAAAAATCCAAGAGCACTCTCCTCTCAAATGAACAAACTTCAGTTCTGTTATCCTTTCTTTCATGTATTTTGATTATAATTTTGCAATGTTTTATGAAATAATGGTTAAATATAAAGTATCTGAGTACACCACACATGTAATGTAGTATGTAGAGTTGTATGCCTATTCTAAAGTAAGCAAGAAACACAATAATACTGTTAACTAAGCTGAATAACAATTTTTAAAAAAAAGGGCAGAATATCCCTCTCCCTCAAAAAATTTGGAACTATAAACAGAAAAATAATCCCAACAAAAAAAATTGTTCACTAAAAAACTTAAAAACACATGATTTTCATAACAGATATTAATCACTTAATAACATACTTGTGCTGCCATATCTATAAGAGCATGCAACCTCAAGTTCTTTCCTTCTTTATTTCTTAAGTAATCTAAAAGACTGCCATTAACCATATACTCTGTAACAATAAGAATAGGTTCTTCTTTAGAACAAACAGCAAAAAGAGAGACTAATTTCTCATGACGAAACTTTTTCATTATAGTCGCTTCCTGCAAAAAGGCTGATGGTGCCATAGTTCCAGATTTAAGTGTTTTGACAGCAACTTCTGTTGTGCCTTTCCATTTACCTAAAATAATAATAAAAACATATTACTAATTAAAATTTTTTAACCAATTAAAACTAATGAAAAAGAAGCAAAATTAATATTAAAAAACTAACACTACTTCAAATCAAGATTTCAAATTTTCCTCCAACCATAAAGATTTCAATTTATAAACAGACCCAAGTCAGAAAATAAAATTTAAAAGTACTAATTAACAAGAAGAAAAAGTTTTTTTAAAAAGAAAATGTATCACTTCAAAAAAATTAACTAATTTTCTTCATATAGAACTACTTATAACACAATGTATCAATATCAAAAAAATTTTTAAATCATGAATTTATAAATAAGATTAATTTTAGAATCATAAAATTCAGCTTCAAAGCTAAACAAATACAACACAAAAAATAAATTGAAAAATTTACTGTAAATACTTAATATTAATTAGATTTTATATCAACATATTACAAACATTCTGCCAATATTGAAAAGTCTCATGCATCACAAACAAATAATGCAAAATATTTCATGCAAATTAAATTAATACATATTATAACAATTTTAATATAATTGTATAACAGTAATATGACGCATATAAAAAAACTTTTCCATGATAAATAATCACTTACCATACCAGACATCACCAAAGTTACCACTACCTAATTTACGTATAAGTTGCAATGAGGATCTAGGTATTTCCCACTCGTCTCTGGTATCAGGAGATAAGTCCCAGAGATGTGGTTTCGGTTTTGGACATGGTATAGTTAATTTGTGACATAAGCCATTTGCTCCCTCTAAAAAAAAAAAAATTTTAAACAAATATTTTCTATAAACTGTATTCCGTTTTAGTATCTATTTTACAGTTGATAAAAACTTACATTCTTACAATTACTTTAATATTATAAGACATAATGAGATCCTATTTTTAGATTTTCTAATGAATTCACCCCTATTTATACACATTGTTTTACTGACTAAAAATATTTTTATTATTAAGAAATATCCCCAGGCTGATGAAAGGTTTTGAATTAAAGACACATAACTTTATCATTTGATATTTATAAGTATTAATCACATATAACAGCATTATAAAAATGAATACGATTGAGATGATTTTTGATGATTAAAAACAATTTAAATGAATAAAAAAATACAGTAAACTCTCATTTATCTGTTTTGTAGCTTATCCATAGTCTTTCAAAAAAAAAGTGTGTTTTTTTTCTGTTTTTTGTTATTTCTTACAGTAAGATAAACTATACCAGTTAGGCTAACAGTTACAGTTCAAAAGGAAAAGTGCAAGTTGAAGATTCCACTCAATTACTTCAATCCACCAGTAGTTATATTCAAGAATACATGAGTGACTGCTTTTCAGAACTTCCTGCCCAGTCATTTACTTTTGCCACTTTATTTTCTCTTCCCACATCAATTTAGTTTCTGTCAATGTGGTACTGAGCAGCAAGTTCACTTGCGTTTAAATTGTTAATTTTAGTGATTGTAGTTCATAGTGATTTTAGTTTAAAAAGACTGATAAATGAAAAAGGTTGACTTTATCAATTCAAGAGAAACACACATCAGGCTGTGAATATCTTAGTGATGAACTAGAGCACTAGGTATAGTTTTGGACTAGAATGAGGAAGAGGATAAGACGAAGAAGCAAATGAGCCATGATGTTGCTCTAACACTCGTTTAAGGGCTCATTCGATATCTAGAGGAACAAAAGGATGTTGAAAAAACTTCAATTCAAGTGAAAAAGAGATGTTTTACCACAAAAAAAAAACTGCTAATGGATTGTTTTATGCACAACTGTAACTATGTCAACACATACATATGTACATACACAACTCATAATATAACTTCTTAAGCTACTCCCCTGGTGTGAATAAACATTTTTGAAAAATTCTTGTATCGATTTGTTACTTCTTTTACATATTTTGAGGGATTATTCATGGTTGCTGCACCACCCCGCTCCACAAACAAGTTTACTGTACATTTAAAGTGTAAAAATTAACTTAAACAACAAAATTGATAAATTAAAACCAGGACAATCAATCATGGAGGAAACAATCTTAACAAAATAGTAAAACTACAGTAATTTTAAATTTGCTTTTCACATTTTTTGTTGACTTTACACATAAAATAATTTGACATTAAAAATGGAAATGTTTGGCTGCTGAAACACAGGGTTTCTTTCATGTAATAATTTTTAAATTTAATAAAACATTTCATTTCAGGACAGGAGAACATTTCAGGAGATATTTCAACAAAAAAAAAACCTTAGAAATGAATTTTTTTAATTATAACATGACCATACTTTAGAGCAGTTTTTGCAAGAATATTAATTCATAAAAAAATCTGGCTTCAATCTTCAAAACACAGCTATAATAGTCAATCAGGACACATGATTAACAATGCATTCTTAATATCTTTGTCACAATAAAAAATTACAATAGCATTGAGTTATGCTAAAATACCCAACACATAACTTCTATCAAATTAAACAATAGTCACATAAAGTTTTTTTAAAAACATATTATGTAAACCAACAATAGATTTGCAACCCTTTCACAATCTGATTAAGATGTGCAGAATCATTTGGTACCACATACTTATAGGCGAGACAAAATATTTTTTCCCAGACAAATACAAAATAATTTTTATTTTGATAATGGAGAGTGCTCTAAAAAGGCATGATGGAAGTCAGCCCAAATTTTTTTTTCGATCAAAGACTTCCCCCAGAGTTAGTATTTGTGCAAAAAGAGAAAACACTTTGTCTTCTTAGATAAAAATGGCACAACATGAAAGATGAAGTTTTCTTTATCTTTTTAGTAAATATTTCTATGCACAATACATTCTTTATTCTATGAGATTACAGAATACATGTAAAGTGTTTCATTAATTTAGTTAAAGTGCAAGCATATACTTATGCTAGATAAAATATTTATTTCATTTGAATTGATACCATAAATCTTTTAGAGTAAGTTTAGATTATTCTTTACATTTTTACTGATTTTATTGTTTATGATAGAAAAATTATCTACACTATTAAAATTCGAAGGTAAACAAACTTATCTATGTATGTATGTGCGTCTATCTTCTCATGAACCGTACGACGCAGAAAGTCGCGGAAGGTACCAAAAGATGGGGAATGATCCGAGGAAGCCGTTTTGCCCATTTATATTCCGATATTGTAATTAGTTAAAAAGATATCAATTAAAAACCTTAAAAGGCCTAATTGTTTTAACTCCTACCGGTTGTTTACTTGGCAGAACTTCCATTCCGTTTCGGCCGAGCGGTGATCCAACATTTTCCACCATCTTAAAATTGCCATCCGATTTATACTTTTAAAATCAGACAAAAAATAATTACAGAATAAGAAAGATCAATTATTTTGCCACGATACGGTATTATTTTTTTGTAAAATAACGATATTTTCTATTATTTTTCGAATTTTTTAAAAAAAGTGTTAAAACTGATGCGTTTTTATGAAAATTATTTCTAAATCGTTGGGTATGAATTACTTTTCGTGTTATTAAATCGATATTCTACACTAATTAACTTCAAGCCTTTCTCTTTTAGATCCAGTCAATTAAAAAATAAAATTCCCAAAACTTTTTTTTTTAAAGAATTGTTAAAAAGTAGTCCCAATTTTTACTAAACATTAAATAACTTCGTCATTTATGAAGGTTAATTACACAAAACCCTTTTTCCGTGTGTAAAGCAATATTATCCGTAACATATACGAAGATTGAAAAAATTGCTTCAAAATTACGGATTTTAAAAAACATTTTGCGATTTTCGTAAACTGCTGTTTTTCTGAGAAATAACTTAAACAGTATTTTCTGTACATTTTTTATTTCAAAGTACTTTATTTTTGCAATTAGTTTGTGAAGATTGAGAGCATTAACTTAAAAATTATGCCCTAAAAATGAAGGTAATGATTTTTAAAATAATTAATAATACGCGATTTTACATTTAGCCAAACATTGGCGTCGAAAATTAGTTTTGCGCCAAAGACCTTTGACCTGTTTCACCGTCGACCGCATCTAACTCAAGGATTACACTAAAAAGTTCTGCCTTAAACAGGGGAAATCAGTAACTCTGGCGAGTAAAAAAAAAATACGAGTGAAAAAGTTATTTTTCCTTCAATTTTCGTCAATTTTTCTTTATATAATTTTCAAAATTAAATAATTATATATGTCAGATTAAGATGAAAAAATGCATTCAATGCATTTCTGAGATTCATTTAAAATATTTATCAGTATCAAAATTTTTGTTCTCTTTCATAAAACTTATAGTTTACTTTAAAATAATGCCTAATGTATATTTCTTTTTTTGACATATAATTCCATAATAAAAACGAAAAATTTGCCCATTTCGAAATTTTTTTTTTGGAAATAGTTAAATAGGCATAACTTCCTTAGAAAAAAAAAGCTATGTTCATATTATATATTCTTTATTATTAATTGCGTTTTATTAAAATATCAAAAATCAATAAATTTTTTGCAATACATTTAAATGTAATCGTGAATCGAAATTTTTCAATCGTTATGTGAATATCCCCTCTTCAATAAAAAATTACTTTCAATTTTTACCTTCCATTTATGATTAACGCCTATTTTCACTTTCTGCTATGGGTCTTCGTAGCCCAGTTGGTAGCACGCCCGAATCATATCATATTGCGAAATGACGGAGTGATATCGTGTCGCTCCGATTTCGATTTCAGGGATCTCGATTTTTTCATTTCTGCGTATTTTTCCCACGTAAATTAATTTTACTGATAAATACTTATTTTAACATGATCCTCTGTTATTTTAATGTACTTTTCACATTTTTTTTTTGCCTTCAAAAAGGTTTTTTTCTGATTTTTAATCATTCAAAGTAATTTCTATCTTTTTCAACTAAGTTATAGTTTTGTATTTTATAAATATCAATGAATTTAAAAGAAAATGATTTTTAAAAAGTTCATTGATATTTAGAGTCAGTGATTAAGAAAATAAAATGCCGAAAACTATATATTTTTTTTAAAGAGTTTAAAAAAAACTTTTTTTTTTTACAAAACAAAGATATTTTGAATATTCTATGATTTTTTCTAAAATGAATCAACATCGTTACTTTTAAATAAAAATGATTTTTAAAACTTTTAGAATCAGTGATTTTAAAAAAAAGCCAAAAACTTTTTTGAACAAATTTTAATAAAACACTCAAAATACTTAAAAATCAATCATTTAATAATTTCTTTTTTTATAAAGGTAATTGCATGAAACTTTTCCCCCTGTGTCGAATATTTCAAAAAATTCTCACAATTTTACTTCAAGAATTAAAATAGTAGTGAAATTTTGGAATTTGAAAAATTTATACTTTGTCTTTTTTTCAGCATACAACTATTTTTAAAAAGGCTACATTTTCGTTTCCAGGAAATAAAAAATTGCAACGAAAGAATTGGAAAGTGAGTGGATGATTTTTAAATTCGCATTGTTTGCCTATTGAAGGGATTTGGTGACGGACCTCGAAATTGTCAACCATGCTCAAGTGACGAGGACGACACCTGAGCTTTCACCCATCTTTCCTAATTACCACACCACACCAACGCAAGAACAAATTTCGAAAAAGGGAGTTTTTATGACACAGTTAAAGAAATCACTCACATTGCGCACATACACACCCACACCCACAAGTGCTATCGGCCTGAGGGAAACACGAAATTTCCATGGGGATGAAGTTATTCACTCGGTAAAAGCACGTGCAACGCCAGGCTAAGTGGAGAGGAAAGAAACAAAGATATCAAAGTAATTTCAAAAAATAATATTGGAAGTGCTGAATTTGTGAAGATTGAGTGAATATTAACGTCCCACTGTTCAGCTACACAAGGCCTTTTGGGGATGGTCCCCGTAATTTTGAACCATGGTCAAGTGACACAGACGACACCTGAGTTGGCACCCCCTCTCCTAACTACCACACCACACCAACGGGAGGACATTTGAGCTCTCGACAGATTTTACGTGCATCTTTCCCCTACACTGCGGGTCTTCAGTGGTACTAGGATCGAGAATTTTTGAAGAGAAGGGAAAATGTTAAGCAACAAAGCCATGACACGCACTCACGGGTCATGCACTCACATCGTACGCGTCAAACCCCACAAAAGTGTTGGCATTAGAATAAAAGGAGGAAATTAACATGGGGATTAAGTTATACCCTCGGTATAAGTCCACGCAACACCGGGCCATGAAAGCTAGTTTATTAATAATATCTAAACAGAAATTAAGACAAAGAACTTTCAATACTCCTTCTCAATAGTGAACTGCCAACCAGATAGAAAATGAGCCAAAGAAGGAAAAAGTTGGTAAGGTGAAATCAAGGATGTATGCAGAATAAGGCAATGTTTTAATACCTCACAGTTCTTTCCTAATTGATCAGGCTATGTGCACTTCAGCACACTCTGAATAGTGTCTGTTGACTAGTGCTGGATATCAGGCTTTCAGAACATTGGACAATCATTGCAGCTGTGGACTACTGAAGTCGGCATCCACAGCACAGACAAGTAAAACAAATTTGAAATAAAAACTCAAATTTCACCAAGTATACAGCCTGATTTCTGTTCAAAGCTTCCCTATTTGGTAATTGATTTTGAAAACTCGATAGTGCAACTAATTCCCCATGTAAATTTTTTTTTAAAAAAGAAATTTTTTTCAACTCCAGTTTATGATTTTGTACCAAAATCAAAGATCTTAAGGGTTGGAAAGCACAATTATTTCTACATTTACACCCGCTATGGCTGCTTAGACTATGTTAGTTCATGAGAAATTTCTTCCTACTCATGAGCCCAAATTGGTGGAAGTGTCAATTGATACTCTGGAAAGGACCAAGTTCGGATAGTGTTCGATAGTTTCCAGCAGAAACACAATAACAGATGGTCACTCAAATCTCAGTTTGTCTTCAAGGTTGGTATCCCCTTCCATGAAATGCTTAAACCTATTTTGAGCATCATTCACAGAATCATACACATCATTATTCACTGCTGCTCTAGTGTTAAGACTTTTCCCAGAAGAAACACAAAATATTACCAGGTTATCATCAATCATTTTAACGGATAAACAAGTATCAAGGTTGAACTATGCTCAGCCAAAATATTTCTCCTGTACAGGAACTTTAATTTGTGCATGTAACCTTCCAGTCTTGCAATTAAAAAAAAACTTTTACTCAACCTGGTATTTGCATTTGCGTTTTCTAATATTTAAAGAATAAAAATAGGAAAAGATTTTTACACCTAAAAGAACAATTTTCTAACTATAACCTAACAGTTGAATTGAGTGAGTGAATATTAACATTGCACTGATTAGCAACACGAGGGCTTTTGGCGACGGTCCGCATAATTTTGAACTATGGTCAAGTGATGCGCACGACACCCGAGCTGGCACCCCCCTCTCCTAACTACCACACCACACCAACGGGAGGACGTTTGAGCTCTCGACAGATTTAATGTGCATCGCTCCCCTACACGGCGGATCTTTTAATGGTACTGGGATCGATCTCATAACACGCTAGCCATGATCCAATGCCTAGACCACTTGGTCACCGCGGCCACAACAGTTGAATTGAATACATACCAAAATCTAACATGATACTTTCAGGCTTTAAACAGATACAGGTAAAAAAAATAGCAAGTTAAAACTAATCCCCATACTTGAAATGTCTGTTCATTTTTGTATACTGTATTTAATAATGATATTGTTTTTTAGATATGTCATAAGGATTTAAGAAAAAAGTTTAAATTAGTCATTAAAAATAAGAAAAAAGCTTAATACTTCTGGATGCAAACAATTGTTAGGAATTTTTGAATGTTACATTAATTTTTGCCAAGATTATGCAAGAGCACTATAAAAAATGTCCTGAATATTTTCAAATAAATAAAAAACTTTAAAATGATTTTTAAAAAAATCGAAGTCAATAATAGTTTAAATCGAATAGATTATTATATACATATAGAATTTAAAAATACAACACATACAAAGAATAATTATTACAATCTAATACATCTTAAAAGCATACAATAGTAACAGACAATTTCAATGAAAATTAAAATGAAAAATAAATAATCCAATTTTCAATAGTGTTTTTACAAATAGTAGTACGTAAAATAACATTGAATGGAAAGAGAGATACTAAATTTCCAACTGGATTAATATATACCTGAATACATAGTTTTCTTACCTGAATAATAAGATACAAGTTCTTGAAGAGTGATAAAAGTTTTTCTCGTTGTTACATAAAATCCTCCATTATCCATAGCTTTTATTTTGTAATGTTTCACATGCTCGCATTTTTGATGTTCCCAGTCTTTAATTGACAAAGAATAGGCCCCTAAAATTTAAAGACACATTTTTAGAAACAAAAATAATAATTTATTATTAACCAGCTATTATTAATAGCTACTACTTAACACATGCACAAATAATGCTAATGTAAAATTTACTACGAATTATCATTAACAATCTTTTTTAAAATAAAGATTTACTGAAATAATTTTATAAGTTTTATTATCTACATAAAAAATACAAGTTTCACATAAAATGTAGGATAAGGTAGGTCATGGGATGAAAATAATTAGAAAATAAATGTTCAACCCAAGAGAAAAAAAAATTGTCATTTGAGTTAGTGTCTTTACACGACCTTTTTTTAACCCCTTCGAGACTAGCGACCCATATTTGAGCCATGCACTAGGAACGTTTTTTAAGCTCAATTTTTTGGCAATAGATGGCATCATAGGTCCATAAGTTTTGAGATACATGCAGATCTAACCTTCCTCTCAAAATGAGAGAAATATTACTCACATACATGTGGGTTTTGTTTTATAAACATAAGGGGAAGGGAATGTTTCTAAATTAAATGCTTTATGACTGCTCTTCAAATGAACACGTGGCTCTTGTTTGTAGTGAAGATGAGAGATTTATTTTCACTGAAGTATTTGGTTTGGGTTTGCAGTGTAGTTTTTAATGGATAATTAGATCTGGTAGACAAAATTATTATTTTTTTTACTTTTAAATGGTCGAGAAGCATCGGAAACGTTTAACTGAATTTAGAATATCAGAATGATGCAAAATTGATTCTAAATTATAATCTAAGAGTAGTGATAATGACAAATAATATATTATGATTGCTCTGTTAATTGCGAATTTTATGATAATGATATTTCAGACATTACATCTGTATGCTGATTACATCGATTTTGGCTTAACAACACAAAACCCTCCGGCTGTGGCGGTATGCACGCCTTTGCGTCTTTTGTCCCGAAAGGGTTAAACATTTAATTGCCTTTATCCCAAAAATGTGTAATCTGGGGAAGAGACAGATAATTAAATTCAAAAATGTTTTGTATGGAATATCATTACTTTAAAACACAATTCTTCCACATAATTTTAAACTTGATGAATAAAATCTCATCTCTTATTATCTAATCTATCTTATAAAAAATCTATTTTTTATTAATTTTGATAAGTTCAAAATATTTGAAAACATGAAAATATGTCTTTAGTAATGAGAGTATACAATTGCATGCACATGCATTATAAAAAAAACTCCAGCTCATAAAAACAACAATAATCCTATAATTATATTTTGCCTTTCTTTTTAATTAAGCCTTTTAATGCATTGTGGTATACTAAAAATTTACATTCAGATAACATGTCTTATACTATTGATTTTTTTAAAATTTTGAAAATGTTTTTAATTTGTTTAGTGCATATCAACTTCACATTCATTCATTCAATTATTGCATTTCATTCAAGCATAATTTTTTGAATCCTTAGCAAAATACTTTATAAATATAAAATAAGAACAACTTTTATTCCATAAGTAGGTTAACAAAAGGTTAAGAAGCAGAAGAATATTAAAAATTTAATGTTAGTAAGAAAGAAAATTATGAAACCCAAATTTTCAGAGCTTTCCATAAAATGTTTGTCTTGCAAAAAGATAATTTCATGCATCAACAACCCTTAGTTACATTCAGAAGATGCATGCACAAAATTCTCATGCAAAAAATATAAAGTTTAACAACCTTTTGTAATACCTGTGGTTTGTTCACAGTTACGAATAAGAAATGCTCCCCTTGGGTTGGATGGAAGCATGAGCATCTTCTCAGCTTCTTTACGAGATACACGCCCAAAAAACCAGCTATAATTTCAAAAAATTTAAATAATCAAACACATTATAACTTTCAATTTAGTAACTAACAAACACTAATATTTAACTTTAAAAACTAATTTTAATGTACTCATGAAATTCACTTACTCCTCACTTTCAACTGTTTTTTCTGGAGCTACATAGTTTCGGGGTACATAACCATTTTGTTGATTTGTCAAGTGACATGCATGCCACCAATCTGGATCACTATATAAAAACAGTGTAACATTCTATTTCAATAACAGAATATTTTATTTAAAATAAACAAGATTTGTCTGTTTTAAATTCATTTGTTTTTAAATAGGAATTAAGTAACATAAATTAAGTTTCTAATCAAGTACTTTCTAGCAACTTATACTATGGATCGGCTATATGCTTAGCAATAAATTGTAACATTTCCTTTCAAAATACTTAAATGCACCAAATTAAAAAAAAACATAAATAACTATAAAACTAATAATATAAAAGTTTCAATTTGTATTCAACAGATGAATTTGAAGAGTAAAAAAGAAATAGCCAAGTTAAGATTTTTATTAAAACAATACTTTTCTATACATAATGTTAAATTATTTATTGGGATGGTTACAACTGAAGCCAGTTGCAGTACAGAAATTAGAGAAAGCTTAGAGGTTATAATAGCCTTTTTGATTAATTCACATACATTCTTTTAACTATGATTTTTTTCATATTATATTTTGCTGCATCAAAAAAAAAATCAAATGAATAAGCATTATTTTTTTTATATATATTACAAATTGCTTAAAAATATAACAATATTTTAAACTTATGTAATGATACAATACTTAAAATTGTGAGCTTCACGGCTGATAATATTTGAGTTGAACTGAAGAAAATGCTACACAAATTTTAAAATACATAAAATCATTTACATAATTTTTTTTCAAGAATAAATTACATTTAAATAAATTATTTGCCTTTTTCAACGGGGAAAAAACATTAAAAACAATTTATGTTTGTGACTGTTAAAAGATGTAATTTATAATTCAATACTTTTAATTAAGTTTAAGTTTACAAAGCATTTTATACATATATGATAATTCATAATTTGACTTCTCTATCCAATAATTCATAATACTGAGTTCCCTAACTTTTCATTTTTTTTATTTACCCCTTGCTTACAAAGTTTAAAAATTTCATATAACTTTATGAACTAAAGTTAATGTTTTCATGTTTATAATTGCTTTATTCACATTCAAGAAAGAATTGTAAAATTCTTGAAATAAGTTTTTTTCTTCCTAAAAAAAATTCCTTCATGAAAAATACTATTGAGAAAGAAAAGGAGTGTATGAGTTAATTCTAAGTTTAAATTAAGCCAAATAAAGTATAATTATTAGTATTTCTTAATCTGTAAACATACCTGCCAACTTTTGAAAATTACAAGTCAAAATAATGCTTGATTGACTTAATATGATACATAAACATTTTGAATTTTATAAAAAGCATGATATACTAATACTTTTAAAATGGTTTAAAGAAAATTTCACAATAAAAGTATTTTGATGAGAAATTTACTCACAGAAAAACTCTACCTTTGTATTGACTTGATTTACAAAAAATCAGTCTAAAGTTATAGTAAAGGTACAGATATAGACAGTTGGACCTCCATTTTATAAATTTTTATTTAATAAACTTTTTCCTGGAACCAAGAATGTTTTACAATTTTCTTCATAAACTAACCTCCAAATAGCAAAGTGCATTTTTTATTTAGCAAACTTTTTCTCTTGCAATTAAGTTTTTTCTCTCTCTATGTTGAAAATGTATTTCTGGATATTTCAAATCATTCACTCTTTTAACACATTTTATGGTGATCAATGGCTTGAAATGGTTTCACCAGGTGCTTAACTCTCCTAGAGCAATAAAATTGCCATAATTTTTTAAATAAAAACTCAAACAAAATTAACAAATCTTATCAGGAATTAAATTTGAGGATGCATGTGGTAATGTATGCTTTAAATTACTGATCATAAAATATGTTTAAAATTACTTGTAAGCTTAAACTTAGAAAATGTCATTTAAAAGTTCTTTAATTTTAATATAAAATTATGTTTTAAAATTGATAATACAGTGTACACTTGGACAATGTTTTTCCCCCTTGTTTTCCTTGCAGATTTATTTTTGATAGCTAAGATTTATGAAATA
Source organism: Trichonephila clavata (assembly GCA_019973975.1). NCBI lineage: Eukaryota > Metazoa > Arthropoda > Arachnida > Araneae > Nephilidae > Trichonephila > Trichonephila clavata. The sequence continues at coordinate 13,126 of BMAO01021011.1, read as the reverse complement.
AATAGATATTAATTTACAAAAAAAGTGTGAATATTTACTTTTTAAAATAATATATAGTGTTTATGAATTTAAAATTTGTTTTATGTGGTTTCTAAAGTACATTAATGGATGAATTTCTATTCAACGAATTTTCCACATAACAAACTTTTTTCGGGACTTAGCGACTTTGTTAAATAGAGGTCCAACTGTAGTTGCATAAAAAAAAATGATTTTACAGTAAAAATATGCTTTTATAAAAAAATATAATGAAACAACTCAACCTTTAGGTTACATTTATAAAAAAAATAGCACACGTCCAAGTTAGAAGTTGACTTAAATATTACGACTAAACGATAACCAACGAATACATGAATGCCTTAAAATTTTCAAAGTTCCTTTATTGTGCAAACTTTGAAAACTTTATAGATAGAATATATCCAAAAGCATCTCATTAACTTTTTAAGGGGAAGAAGCAGCAGCTTTTCCCTGTGATGCTAGATTTATTAAATAACACATAATTAAGTTCTTTTTCTTTCCTTAAATAGGTAACACCATTTCCCCCTTTTATTACTGAAGAATTATTTGCTATAAATGGAAATAAATGTTCAAAGGGTATTCGATATTCTTTTAAAATCCACAAATAGTTGGCTAATATATATTTTCTCCATTGGCATTTCAAATCAAATTTGGAAATGCAAAAAGGCCATTTTAAATTACACATAATTAGTTTGCATCATAACTGCCATCAGATGCTGGTGCAAAAACAATGTGTTTCAAGCATTTAATCATATGTACTTTATGAATAGAAGTTAGTTCACTAATCATAGTAGATACTTTAATCCTAAACACATCCGTATTGCTCAGTAATATCAGACTACAGAAATATTTCCTGAAAAGAGGATCAGCATGATCAGCTGCAAACAAAGATACATTATACTCTAGTATACCCAGTATATGGACCCCCAGGGGTCTATAACGACCTACAAGGGGCCACGGCAGTGAAAAAATAATTCGGGGGTCCATGAGGTGTAAATGGGGGTCTACGATAGCCTAAACCAGATTGTGACTTTAATTTTAATAGAAAATCTAATAAAGTGTAAACCATATTTACATATTTAACAGATTTATTTACTAAATTTACTGGGGTTAATTTGCAATTACAGGACGACAGCATACATTTTAATAAAAAATGGTCCATCGTTTCAGTGTTTCTTGCCAGAATCAAGCTAAAGGAGTATAAAACTGGCCATCAAGAATTTTAACAGTTTCTCAATTTGTCATAATCTGTCAGAAAAATGACGTTTTAACCTATGTTCAACATTCAAATGCCTTTTACTCAGGTTTTGAGACTAGGTTTGAAAATGCTTTTGACCATGGTAATATCACAGTAAGTAATGAATTCATGCTGTCACATTAAAAAAAAGCAAAAAGGAAACAAATGTCTGATTACAAAAGGAACTTATTTTAATAACCTTAACGAAGTTCTTAAAGTAAAGTTTAGAAACGAAAGTCAGCAATTTTCGCTTTAAAAAGATATACCTATTATTTTTTCGAATTATGGAACGGTTTAAGAAAGTTTTTAATTGCTTTTCCAAGAGAGGAGGAGTTTCAGCATGGTTGCCAATCTCCAAAATAAAAACAGAAAGAAAAAAAGATTGGATCCTACACTAACCGAGGAGATTGAGGATTAAACCTGAAAAGATGGATGCCAAACGTTAAAAATATGTTATTGTAAAGCACCAGATTCATCCCACCCATGAAAAACATTTGTTTGTTGCTCAGTTATTTTATATAACAATTATTTTATATATTAAATTAAAATTTTATTCATTCATTCACATGTGTTTCTTAAGTTTTAAACACGCTAATTAACTCCAGTTAGAAACATAAAACTTTTAAAGTAAGTAGTGTTATAGCAGCTGTCAAAAAACATTTAAGTTGATAAATTTGCAAAAATTTAATATTAGGTAAGTAGGAGTATACAAAACCTAAAAACATGGTAAGGGGTCTATGAGACAAAAAAGTTTGGGAATCTATGCTCTACAAGAAAAGACGTAAAAAGTACTTTAGCTCTTATCACATTTGACTGAACATCCTTGAAAAAAATGATCCAATGTTGAGCAACATATCAACCACTATGAGAAATGCATATCAGAAAGTACACATTTATATTTTCCCCCCTTTCGGAATGCAATAATACAATTGGATTCCTTTTTATAGCACTTTTATATGTTTGAAAATGGATTTTACCTAAGACTATTTAGAGTAAACATGAAACTTAAAGAATAAAAACACATATACAGCACAAAATGAGTCAAATTCTAAAAAGTTGCTACAGAAAAAATTAATAACAAAAATGCTACACTTAACAGAATTATGCCCACAAATCAGTTAGGAGTGATAGCAAACGAAATAAAATATGCAGCAGAGACAAACTCCAAGAAATTTTTATAAACTTAATAGACTGAGTTCTATTTTTTTCATCTACCTTATTTTCCAGTCATTGTAAATATAAAATGATGCATAAAAGGCTGTAGGGGAGAAAATAGTCAACAAATGATGCACATTTTGTGAAAAAGTACAAAATTTAACAATCTAAGCACAAAAGTGTAATGGAAGGGTGATAAACATAAATTTTATGCAATATAAAAGTCAGCAGGTATACCTCAATGATAGTTTTTACATATAATACAGAAGTGATAATTTGATTTACCTGTCATCCAATATCCCTAAGCGATCACCTTTACGGAAGCTCAGATCTCCTTGATCTCGTGCATTGTATGGATATAATGCAACAACAATTTTTACTGAAAATAAACATACCACAGTTAAAAAAAATCACTTTATAATAACAAGAAAAAACCCTTCAATTTAAAACTTTGTAACAAAATATATTTTTTAAAAAAACAAAAAAGAAAAAGAAAGGCATTGAGTTTTAGTTTTTAACACAGCTACAATTTTTTTAACATAATTTATAACAAAGATAAAAACTGAAATATGAAAGAAAAACTGAAATTTATTCTCCAAATTTTAATGCACATTTTTCTATGAATTTTGTGATTCACAAACGCTAATATTCTTTCAATATTTATATATTTTCTTTCATATACAACATGATCTTAAACATCTTATCTACACTACTCAACATAAAGCTGGAATTTGCAGCATTCTTTGATAAAACTAATGTACCAATATGTTAACACTAAAAAAAAAAAATTCCAGTAAAATTTTTAAAGAATAAAGATTTTTTTTACAATTTTAAATTGCAAAAATTTTATTATACTCACTTTTATTATGATGTTCAAGATCAATCACATAATTGAAAATAGCTTCCCTTAAAAACATATAATTTACTTAATCGGGTGAAAAACATTTTGATTTTAATACTTAAATCTGCTTTTAAAAATTAAATTATGTTAGAGAATGTAAGTTCCTGATAACTTCAAAACTATTCAGCTATTATTTTTTTTTAAAAAAAATTATTAGTTGTATTTATGTATTTGTTTTAAAATTCATAAATATACATAAAAAGTATTAACTTTCATATTCAAATAAGACACAAAGCACATAAAATTCATAATGCAATAATAAATTTTTCTAAATATTTTTTATTCAGAATTGGAAAACTGAAAGGGAGAAAGCCTGTTACAAAGACCATGCATGACTAAAATTAAATGCAAATGTGTGTAAATAAACATTTCAAGAAAAATTAAATCAAAAATACATATTGCAATTCATTTTATACACAGGGCAGCTAAAATGATTTAAATTAGCACACACATTTCATTTAAATCATAGAGTAAATTGTCATAAATCTAAATTAAAGCAACACTATAGGTAGAAGTTTAACAAGACAATAGAGATCACAGTTAAATAACCACAGTTGTAAAATAGCAAAATCTTAGTCTAAGGAATTAAGTTTGTAGAATTAAACTTAGTTCTAAGACAGACCCCAACTTTCTCCTATATTTGCCTATACCACTGGATATAAATATAATTATAGAGCATTATAATCATAAACAATACTAAACTTGGGGGTGGACGGAGAAGATAATTAATCCTTTAAAATACTCACAGCAATTGTTTCCTTGTCTGATGCCATCAGGTGAAAATGTTGGAATAGGTGTATTAGGTGCACAGTTTGGATATCGCTGCCTCTCATGAAGTTGATTAATTCCACCATTCCCACTTTCTACACCACTGTCACCAGACATTGTTGCTTCTATTGTAATTTCAGGATTGTCCCTGACATTTGTCTGAAGCATGCTCTGCTCATGGTCACTTTTTTTGACACAGATGTTTCCCATGGCAGCAAAATCCTATGACAGAGTGCTAAGAAACAAAACCATCAAGATAAAATTAATGTTGCAAGAGAAGTAATAACACATTTAAATGCTTCAGTAGTTACACTACACTTTTATTTTCTAATTTATACATTATTTATTACATGCCTCATATCATATTTAAAAAATTGAATACCTTATACGGAAAAATTTAATAAACAGAATTGCAAATAATTTATTTCAAGTACCAATAACCTTAGATTTCTTTGACAATCTTGGATAAATTTTTCCAAACTTTTCATGAATGTGTTCACTTTTAAAACAAAAGTGGAAATCAAATTAATACAAGTCATTACTTGCTAGACAATAAACATGAGTTCATTTCCCATGAAGCTGAAGTATAACAAAAGTTCATTAAAAACTACTAAATCTGTTACAATCATCAGTGATTTCTGCCTCAACTTAGAGAATTCTCGTCTTGCCTTGCAATAAAAATATCTCACTGCTTGTTTCAATATTTTTAAGCACTTGTGACTTCAAATTATTAAAAATACATACAAACTTGTCATTTACTATTTTCCAACAAAATTATGATATTTTTAAATATTTTGCTTAAGAAATGTATTTACAAAAATAGTGATAGTGTTATTTTCCACACAATGTGATATCCTTCTCTGTGTGCACATATAGGTGTATATAAACTATTATAATATAGTTAATTCTAATAGTTTGTACCAAATGAAGTAAAATTAAATATTTTTTCATAAAGCAGAAGTTCAAGCAACAAAAGCAAATCCAATATGAAGCCATAATGTTTAAATTAGTACATCAATGCTTAGGAATTAACTGCAAGGTTAAACATGTTTTCATGTGGCATAACCTTCCTTTTTCCTGATATTACTTTATCTTATTTGGTAGAAAATATGAATTTCTTTATAAAATTCATATTTTTTTTGAGAGATTAAGCATTATAGAATAGGGAGATGAAATGCAAACCAATAAAAAGTAGCAAAAATTTATACATGAAATAAGAGGGGGGGGGGAGGACCTTATTAATCCACAATGCAATAAAAGACTTTTTTGTAAGTAAAAATTAGAAAGTAGCATGACAGCAGAAGTATAAAAGAAAATCAACAGAATAAACTTTTTTCAAGAATAAATCTTACATAGATCTGTAAGTGAGTGAATGTATTCTTTTTAAAGAAATTGGTGTCATCTTGCTTAAAAAAATAAAAGAAAGTAATTCATCAATCAATCAATACTTCATTTTAATGAGATAAAAAACAAAGAATAAACTTTAAAACAAAATATTGGAAATTCAGAATATAGTTACATTAAGTATGATGTTCTTGAAATTCAAATTGCACAGAGTTTTTAAACAGTCCAAAAATTGATGTCCTCGCTTCCGAATAAAGAATATGGTTATACTCCAAAATTATGGTACAAGTGGAATAAAAAGGCAGGGTAAATCAATGTATCTGCAGTTTAAGGTGAATTACTTCCTTTGTTTAACATCTTACATGACATCTAGATGGCGCTGGCTATTGCGAAATTTTTGGCACAAATATTTTTCTAAAGATTCCCTAGATGGGCAATAAATTTATCTCTCTGGTACTCTTTTCAACAAAATTCTCCCTCAGCGAAAGGAGACACTCTCTGACTGGGGGGGGGGGGGGCAAAATCGTAAAACTGGTGGAGTTCTTTTTTCTTTTTCAAGGGGGAGGGGATAAAACAGCAGTGAATCTTGTCCAAGGAAGAGTTCTTATTTCTGGTCAAAGATCAGTGGTCAAACTTTTTCGGCTCTTGGAACCCTTAAAACTGTAAGATGTTTTCCACAGTGTTGGATAAAACGACATGGAGACCCCCTAGGCAGTCCAATTCTCGGGCCCTGTAGCCTAATAATCTTTTTACACAACATTTTAACAATATATTTCATTGCACAAATAATCAGCAAATTAAAAAAATATGTAACTAAACAATAATTATTTATTTGAATTTTTAATAAAAACTAATTCTTGCAGCAAAAAATAGCTAAATATTTGGGGTTTTCTTTTTTTTATTTTTGGGACCCATAGGCAATTACCTACTCCACCTAATAAGTAATTCGGTACTGGTTTTTGGGGAATCCCATTCCACACTCTTAGAAGAATATATCTTAAAATAATATTTAAAGTATATAGATAAACATATTTTCTTGATGTTATAGGAAAAAACTTTTAAAAATTTTATTTCTTATTAAAAAAATTTATGACGTAATGTTAATGTTATTTATTCATTGATAATATTAATTTTTGATCCAAATGTCACCTGTGCAAGCATGCATTATTATTTAGTATTCTCAATTTTTTCACAAACTGTCGGCCTTTGGAAATAATGTGTAGTAGCATTTCATATTCCGCGTTTAATTCGTTTTTATAGCCACTCGTGTTGAGAAATATTTTTCACTTACTAAATACATTTTTGTGAATGGCACTAAAATGTTCACAGCTATGTGAGAAATTCTGCGCATTTTGCAAGAATTGGCAACCTAAAATTTTGGTGTTCTCGCTTAAATTTAAATTTTTGGATTGAATCTGTTGATATGTCGATAAATTGTTCCATCTTCTTCATTATAGGTGTTTTTTCTCGCCCACAAATGTAAAAGGTTTCAAAACATTGTACTAACTAGTATAAAATTACTTTGTGGAACTCGGGATAGCAAACAATAGTATATTCACAATCTAATAGATAAAGAAAAAAGTTTTAAATTCATTTATTATAATACAATAAAAGTTTAAAAAGTTTTTCACAACAAAGTTAAGTTATGCATAAATCAAATTTTTAATTTTAATGTATGAGATCATCTTTAGATAATTGTGGTTATACGAATTTCATGAGAACTTTAATCCGTTTTACATACACATTTATAGTTTTCTTTCCATTTTTTTTTTTTTTATTGTGACTCGTGGAATCCCAAGGTTCTCTGGAACACATTTTGAAGATCAATGCTCTAGATAAATGATTTAGAGAACAAAACTGTGTGTGTTTAATTTTTTCTGAATAAATGATTTTCAAACCAAGGATAGGTGGATTTAAAGCAGTGAAAAATTTAATTTCACGTTTTAATCTGCTGTATTAAATGAACAAACAATATGATACAATTTTACTTTCATGTGATAGAAAAGGGGTTGGCAACCTATTTCACACGCGGCACAATTCTCAGTGGCACTCTGCACTACTCAACAAATGCGTCAGTTTTCAAGAGGATGGAAGTTGATAAATTTGTTATGGATCTTATTTGAAATAGATCTCCAAAATTATGGACAATTATGAAATGTCGAAAATATCGGAAAGATAACTCCAAACATAAATTTACAGATATTTTGTAAATTATTGAACGTTATTTCTGCAGAGATTTAATTGTTTCAAAAGAGAAAATTGTATGCATTCTGCTCTCCGCTTTTGGTTCCATTTATCTAAGTAAAAACTCTTTCCTCATAAGAAAAATATTTCGAGTCCACATAGAAAATCAACAAAGAATTGTCTCAATTTTCTTCTTAGACAAATTCTTATCTATAAAATATAATTAAATATTTTTCAAACAAAATACGCAAATAATAGCCTCATTGCATTACTTTTTATTATAAATAGCAGTATCAATAATATCATGTGTATCTGAAAAATATTTAACAATTTTTAAAAAAATAAAGTACAAACAAAAGAAAAATATTACAATTTTTTCCCCGGCGTTTCTCAGTATAAATTCTGAAATATATCAACGCTGATAAAGCGTATAATAATAGACATGATATATTTTATGTTGCGTATACGTATAGATTAAAATACACTTTTTAAATCACATACAGTTATTGATTTTAGTATACAATAACCTAAATTTTTAACATTTATACCGTTGGATAAACATACGATTATTTCATTTTTACCCATATTTGGCAACAAAATAATAGTATTGTTTTATGTAGTGGATGGCATTTGATGTTAATGCAGTTTTTTCTAATATTTATTCATTAATTAGCAATTAATTAATTAAATTAATTACCGATTTTCGACACCAACTTATATTTGTCTCCATTATTGTAACAATGTAACTGCTAAAACAATGACAAAAGTTGGCGTCGAAAACCAGTTTTTCAGCCAAACTAGCCGAACCGGGTGTGCATTGTTACAACAATTCAGACAAATCATGCTTTTTTTCAATTCCTATTAGTTCACTCTCTCCCTATACATATATCTATATATATCTTGTTAAAATTTTCAATCGTTAATAAAATACTTTCTATGCATTCATTCAAAGTAGAAATTGACTTAAATTTTTTTTTATATTACTTGTTTCCCTTCAAAATGAAATTAATCTGACAGGAAATTGCGCTCAAACTTACGGGACGAAAACCTGCAACACCAATTACGATGTACAAATAAATGCATTGAGACCTATTTGCAAAAACTCAGTGAAAGAGTTGAGAAACAAATATCTCACTAATCAAATAAATTTAAATCATATTATTTGATTCATTGCATTTTCATTATTATATTATCTATGTTTGTATACATATAAAAATAATGAAAACAATAATAATTCGTTCTGTTTTAAATTCTTACTCCAATAAATGCTTGTAATGAATCCAAATCTTTCATTGAGATATATATTTTATATGTGGCCCGCGGAATTGTAATGTTTTTCCGAAGTGTCCCGCAAGGTCATTCGGGTTGGCCACCCCTGTTCTACGCAAAACCCCATCAGAAGACTTTTCAAGTATCACCAAAAGCGGGTACCCCCTTCCCCCTCACACTCTGCAGTTTCATCTGCTCTTTGCTGTTTTATTACAGAGCAATAAAAGTTTCTACCTCCCCCCCTTTTTTTTGTACCTTGCTCTTCTTTCCTAGAGACTTCGCACCAATGTTTGTCGTGAACTAATGAAAACACCGTTTACATACTTAGAAAATTATTTTTTTATAAATAAGTGTTTTTAAAAGTTTATTCACTGGATTATCATTTTGTGAATACTTTATTTTCTAATTTAAAAATAAACTAGACCGAATCAATATTTTAACTATAGTGCTAAAAAAATTTTATAAAAATTTTACTACTTAAAAATTTTATTATATTTTACTAAAATGGATATATTCCGAATTAACTTTAATTCTGATTTTAATATGTGTAAAATGTATTGCGCAAAGAAACCGCAGCATCTATTACATTAAAAATTTAGTCCGACTTGACCAGGGAATTGAAAATGTTCAATGATAGAAAATACCAGTCAGTGTCGGTTTATCCATTGGGCACTTGGGGCGGGCGCCCTGGGCCGGGAAGGGCCCGGATAGGCTGGACTTAAACAGGTTTTCTAATTATAAATTTCGCTTCTCCAGAGTCAAGAGTACATGTGGATCTTCTGCTCCCAGGCATCAAAATGAGCCTAAACAGGCACTGCAGACAGTAATATTGAATAGGAAAAAAAAGCATATTTAAAGATACAGCGACTTTAAAATCGCGATATTGCCATATTTATTCGAATCTAAGACGCACCTTTTTATTCCGATGTTAATGCTACTAAAAATTGGTTGCAAGACGGAAAAGAATCGAAGACGGAAAAATTCATCGGATAGAAAAATTGAACAAGATATTATCGAATAGAAAAGATATAGATTTCGTTTATTTTTAAAAGTTTTTAATACTGGTAAAATAAAATAATTGTTCATTTCTTATTAATTCACCTTTTTTTATTTCGTAAAATGAGTGAGTGAACATTAACGTCGCACTGAGGGCTTTTGACGACGGACTTCGTAATTTTGAACCATGGTCAAGTGACGAGGACGACACCTGAGCTAGTATCCTCTCTCCTAACTACCACATCACACCAACGGGAGAGCATTTAAGCTCTCGACAGATTTACAAATAGAACAACAAACAGAATTTTAAATTTTAATGATGAAATGAGCTTTTTATAAAAGATACTTGTAGTTATACAAACTTCAATCCATTTTATATACACATTTATAATCTCCTTTTCGATTGATTATTGTCACGGGTAACCTTGAGAGCCCAGGGTTCCGTGGAACACAGTTTGAAGGCCACTGCACTATATAAATGCTGAGGAGAACGAAACAGGAGAAAAGGTAGATATACAGTAGTGAAAAATTAATAAGTTTCATGTTTCAATCTGTTGTATTAAAAAAAGAACTAACAGTATGAAGCAATTTTACTCTTAACGAATAAATATAGTACCATAGAAAATTATATGGTTTATTTTCCAGAATTAAGCTGGCATATAATTTACAAATAAACTTTCATAATTTGCTATGAATTCCATGTAAAAATAAATTCCATGTAATTGGTGAGTATGGTGTCTTTTGGGGAGAATTTTGTTTTTATTCTTTTATCCCCTTCTCTCTCTCACCACACACACAAATAAATAATATTCCTAACATGATTCAAAAATTTCCAATCTTATTAGTTTTGGAAGATGCATAACAATCATCAATCAAAAAAAGTATCAAAATAGTAAAAAAACGTTGGTTTCTTTTTTCACTGATATACAAAACATTTCTTGTCGAATAATTCTTATTTATTCACCGATTCTACAAAGTAGAAAGTAAACTTCTTAGATATGCATTTTATCTGCTCCTTTTTCTAAAAAAATAATAAGTATGTGAAAGGACTATTGTTTCAAATACAGAATCGAAAATTTTATCTACGTTAAATAATGTTTGTTCTTACATGTTCTAATAATATGCACTTATATATAATTTATAAAAAGCAATAAAATATTCGTGTGTTAAAACGAAGTAGTAATCCTAAAGGGAAAGTTTATCAATTGTAATTAAATTATTATAATTTCAATTATAATTCATAAGATTACGCTGGATTCCATTTGGATTTGCTTTTTCAGTATTGAGGTGGGAGGGGGGAGTGATTTCTCATTTCTAAATAATAAATTTTCTTAATTTGTTTCAATTATTGTTAAAAATAACATCTACTGTCTCTTCATATCATTTCCTTCTTCGGTGGTGTGGGGTAAAGAGGACGTGGTTAGAGCGGACACATAATATTTCGTGGCTAGAGCCATCACCACCTAGAGATCGGACACATCCCCCCTCTTAGAACAGATAAAGGGTGCAAACAAATAAGTAAATAAATGCTTTTAAAAATCACAAATATAATTTAAAACGGTATTTTAAATGGTAAATATCTTTCACGTGTGCTAACGTTTTTTGCTTCTTTTTTTTTACGGAAGTTTTCTGTTTTTTCACGATTATCGAATTACAAGAATAAATAAATTTTTTATTTATATTAAATTGTTAAGATATTATAGTGCGAATGCGTTTTAAAGATAGCGAAGTGTAATAAAAATAAGAACTTTCAGAGAAATATTTAAAAATTAATAGTAAATAACAGTATAATGAGGGGTCAAAACTGTGTACAACAGATGACATGTGACTGATTAGGGAAACTACGCAATAGGTACAAGAATATCCACTCTTCCAACCCAACTTCCCAGAGCAGACAGTGTTTCCACTGTCGGCTCTGAAGACATAACCTTTCCTTTATATTGAGGGGGAATGTCCAATTTGGGGTCAAAGGCTATCTTTGATCAGCAAACCTTTCTCTTTTCAACTAGACATATATTGCCTATCTGCATTGTTCAAAGACTTGAATAATGCCTTTCATATGATGTTTAGGAGCTCTATTACTTTTATTTTTCAAAGGCATTTTTATAGAAATATTAAAAAAAAAAAAAGAAGCTGAGGTGAAATAAGTCCTATGAGAAGTAAAGGTTCCTATTCTAAATTTCAAAAGTGACTGAAACGAGCAACGTATTTTTCTTCCGTCGGAATGATTATTCAACGCCATCCAATTAGAAGACCTCAAAATCACCGAAATTTGGGACTCAACCCCCTCACACATCCCCAATACTGCTTTTTCCTCTTTTCTGTTTTAGTACCACAGCAATAAAAGTTTCCTATTTCTCCCCTTTTTTTTTTGTACCGTTCTCTTCTTTCCTAAAGACTTCAGGCCAAAAAGTGTTTTCTGGTCCCATCTGAAGTGAAATTCCCATAAAATATTGACATCATGACATGACGAGATGCCTTTGGAAGGACGCTAAACGGTTTTTTGGAAAATAAAGCTGCAATTAAACAAAGTAATTTATCACACAGTAATTATACTGAGTAACAGATTGTTTTAAGACAATCATTTATAGTAAAATAGCTTTGTAATAATTAGATTGACATAAGTTTTCTAGTGGATAGATTCAACATTCCGCCCCAGCTATTAACACCCTCAAAAAGAAAAGGTGTTAATCGCTGTTATGAGTTTTTCTGAGCAAATAATTAATGGAAAAGTTGAGAAAAGTAAAACTTCTTAACAATAGAAAATCGAGCAATAGCAATTTCGAGATTAAAAAACGCAAAAATTATTAATTATTACAGTTGTATTTTCCCTTCATTAATAAAATAAATCATTCATTTTAAAAGTCTTCTTAAATTTATGTATAATTGCGTTTAAAAAATGAAAACATCTTTTAAATAGTTAAAAAATTAAGTTTTAATTTTTTTATAAATTAGTGTTCTTAGTTCTTAGTTTATTCAGCAAGTTATCTAATTTAAAAATAAACTAGTAATAAAAATAAATATCTTAACTATAGTCCTAAAAGAAAAACACCTATGAGCAGCCAATATCTGTTCATACGGTAATGCCTCACATATTTCTTTTTTTCATAAATAAATATATCATAAAATTTTTAAATAGTAAATTTTTTTATAAAACTTAACTAAAATGGATATATATTTTGAATTAACTTTACATTTTAAACATATCAAATTTAGAATTATTCAGCAAAGAAATCACTCAGCGACTATTATATTAA
>BMAO01021010.1:0-117738 GCA_019973975.1 Trichonephila clavata | reverse complement strand
TATTTTATTCAGTAGAGATCCAACAAAAAGGGATTTTGTGGAAATCCACTGTCGGAGAGGGCGCTACGGGAGTTTAAAACATTATTCTACTTCATCTTTAGAAATTCAAATCTATGATTTTTAAATGAGAAGGGAGAATTATAGAATGTTTTCAATACAATCAAAAAGCTTAATGTAGGACTCAGTATTAATTATTATTATTATATATATATACAGTATATTTCGTACAACATCATGAAATACCAGTGAGAGCTGGAGAGTAACGGCTGGTTAAAATATTGATAAGCCACTAAAATATTGCGATATTAAATATTATTGTAAAATTTTTTTTTTAATTTGTTTTACTCCTGCCATTTTCTATTGTATGTGTTTTAAGCTTTATAAGAGGACACCGGTTATTAAGATCTATTTGCTTCTCTAATGAAAAGAAAAGACGAATTGTATCTTAAATGTTTCACTGTGGGCTACACATTATAATAGCAATCTGCTGATTTTGCACGATAATTTTAAGTCAAATAAAACCTTTATTGTGGACCTTGGATGTCCCTATTAGATTTTTTCTCTTTCTCTAAAAACAAAATGAACTAGATTTTTCCCCCTTCGTCGTTACGCTTCCTGAAACAACGCATTCGATTCGTTTGAAACATTTTCAACATCCTCTCGTTCCTGCTTTGTCGTTCGTTTAATAAACACAAAAAAAGTTTAATAAATTTTTGAAGTCGTATTTTGAATCTACACAAAGGCTGTTGAAGTGAGTCTTTATTAACCTCACAATCAGTGTGGCGCACACAGGAATTTTCAAGAAGCGCGGGGTCTAGGGTTGGAAATCCACCATTCTCGTATCACGCTCCAATACACCACTTAACATACTTTTTTTTTTTTTTGATTTCTATCGATTTTAGGGAAAAAAAACACTAAAAATAAATTATTGAATAAATATATAAGCATTATTTAATAAAATGAATTATAAATAAATTATATTTTACGTTATTTTTCCGTAGAATTAAAATAAATCGAAAAAAAATCAAGGGTATCGTGGAGTGGGGTCCGGATTCGAGGACCCCCCCCCCCGTGCGTGCCACTGGTCACAATGTCACAAATATATAAAGTAACACACGAGGGATATGGTGACGGACCTCATAATTTAGAACCTCGTTTAAGTAACGAAGACGACATCTGAGCTAGCCGGCCAAGAGTTCGTGATCATAACCTCTAATCTACGCAAACATGGAACGGGCTATTGGAAATATGTCTCGCAGTTTTGGACCTCGGTCAAGTGACGAACGCAACACTCTCCAAACATCCCACCAAGCCAACATGGACCCTATACGGCGGTCTTTGTGCGACCTGGACTCAAATCCACCACTCGATAGCAGCAATCCTGGCTACAGTACGAACTTGACCACTTGGCTACTGCGGCCACACCAGGGCCGCTTTTCCGCATAGGCACTTTCCTAGAGCACAAAAATTGGAGGGCGAAAAAGAGAGAAAAAAATAAAAATTACAGTGAACGTACCACTGCCTGGCAAGTCATGAGAAAATAATTTCTGCTTTTAAGAGAGTTGAGACTGAAATGACTCATGGAAATGAAATAAATCAGACTCTTATGGAAAATTGAAAAGTTGGATGATGCTATGCACTCAAAATGATATTGCCATAGAAATTGAATACAATGGTGTGTCAATAATTTTGCAACAATCAACGCTCAAAACCTGTATTGTACCAGTACAATAACAGTGACTCAACAATCTCTAAAAGTAAAAGATAGTAAAACAATAGCGATGAAAAAGATGATAATTAGCAAGTTGAAAAACAGTTCATCCAATACTGTATTCTGTATAGAGTAGTTGCAAACGATTTCATTAAAATTTACTGTACTAATTTACAAAAGGCGGGTATGTGGTCCGTGATGTCGTAAGGTAAAAATGAGCAAGAGAGTGGCCAAACCATTCCACTATCCTTTCCAAACAGTGTCAGTCCAGGACACGGAGGGTCCGTAGGTGTGGGTAATGGTAAACTCTCCAAACAACAAAACAAAGGAAAAGAGTAAGAGAGTTAAGGAAAATCCCCCCCTCAACAAAACTGGCAAGGTAAGTACTGAAGGAAGGGGGTGCTCTGGAAATAGTATGTGGGGCGTAACGATTTGAAGTGCCTAGGGCGTCGGGGAGATTAAAAACGGCCTGCGCCACATTGTGGCGTAATGTACACCTCCGCAACCCCCACATCGTGGAGGGGGGAGGCAGGATTCTAGAGCGGCCTAATATTAAAGTAAAACCTGACTTTGTAGGGTGGGGGATGGCCTAATATTCTTCGTTACGTCAACGGGCCACAATAATTTTTTTACAACATTATTAAGTCTGAATTTAATCATTTTTAAAAAAGGAATACTTTTAATTCAGGTTTTTTTTGTTGTTGAATGTTTATACGTTTTTGAGAAAATTATCTTTAAAAAAAATTTCTCCTCTTACCTACTTAATTTTTTATTATGAAGTAAGTCTATGTCATTTCTCAGAGAAACCAATTTTTAAAAGAAGAATTGTGGTAGAAATAAAATAGTTTAATTAGTGCACGAGGAAAAATCAATTTTTATTTTTTTTTGTTCGATTATAATTTTTTTAAAAAAAATTTTTTATTCATTTATTTTATTTTTTTCTCTCCATATTTCCTGTTAATACAGACACCTCAAAATCTCTCACATGATTTAAGTTTACAAAATTTATCATTTTTGCCTATACTATTAGTTCTCAAATTTGCATACAAAATTTATCTTGTTTGATAAAGTGCAAATTTCAAAATTTTTATTCAAAACCTTTAGAAGAAAAAATTCCAAAAAATTGCAACTTTGCAGTATTTAAAAAAGGAGACAAAAAATATATTATTGAAAAAACAGAAAAAAAAGAGTTAGCATAAAATACTAATAGCGAGGTCACATTTCGCATATATTGCTATTCGTGTGCAAAAACAATTTTTGCATAGGTTTAAAAAGCTGACAAAAATATTCGAAAAATGAATTGTCAGTATCAAGACAACTAATTGCTGATAAAGAATTAAAAAAAAAAATTTTTTTGGATTAATGTACTTTTTTTTTATTATATTCAGCGTCAATACCGTACATAGTAAGAAATGTATAATTTAAAATTTAATATTCAAATCTTATTTGGATTAACGTGATTTTTTTTTACATTATATTCAGCCTCAATAACGTATATATACATAGTGAAAAATACTAAATTTGAAATTAAATATTCAAATAGCATCAAATGCATAAAAAATTTATTTTTAAACATTTTTTTAAGAAAGATTAAAAAAAAAAAAGAACAAACAATATTTTATGCTTAGAATTTTAAACATCCAAATTTCAATTAAAATGGAAAAGAAATAAACTCTTAAGAATTAGTTCTTGTCTAAAATTTTTCTATTTCATTCATTTTATTTCATATTTGATAAATTTATCAATAAAATTTAATTTAAAACTTTTCCATTTTTCCCACAAAAAAAATAATTTTTTTTTGATAAAAAAATTAAATAAATTTCATTTCCATATTAGTCAACGCCACCTACATACATGCACACAATTTTTTTGTGTGTCAATGTCTGAAAATCAATGGTGAGGAACTATCCTTGGTCATGTTTTCCAGGAACTAGCTTGAACATTTTCGTTCCCTACCAAGGAACAGGGGGGGTGGAACAGCAGAAGCGCAAAACGATGAGAAGGAAAAGAGAGGGAGGGGGGCAGAAAATCATGCATCCACATGCCCTATGCAAGCACCACGGATCCACTACTCACACATCCACACATGCCCAGCACAAACTTCTCGCTCGCTCGACCCCCCTCCTTCCTCCACCCGCGCGGTCTGCGCATGCTCCTACTTTCTGTCTCTCCGCTCCGGTGTTCGTTCGCTTCCTCTCCCTATCTGTCTCTCTTTTCTAAGCACTACGCAAGTCGAGGTATACTACGACCACCTCGGTTTGGCCCATTGCCGGTTTTAAGGGGTAAGAAACTGTGGGAGAGGGAAAAGTGTAGTGGATCCGTCCGTTTTGGGTCGGGACCCGTTTCAGGATCAGTGACTTTTCGCTCTCCATGCTTTGATGCCGCCAATGTGTTTTTTTTATATTGTTTAAATTTATTTAAATGAGTTTTCAAAGCTTGTTTTGTGAGGAAAAAATTTTATAGATCAGCGCACGTGTTCGAGAAGGGTGGTCAATGAGGCCCCAAAGTCCAAAACAATTAAATTTTTCTGTGAAAATTACTTTAAAAAAAATTGTTATCAGACAGATAAAAAATTTTGGCTCTTTAAAAAATATTAATAAAGCTTTTGTGCTTTGTTGTTATTTTATAATTAATTTTGTCTCACTTGTCATTTTAATTTTTAAGAAAAATTTGCTGAGATTTAAATTTTGGATACACATATGAAAATTTAAAAAAATATATATTAATAATACTTTTTTTCACTACAAATCTGTTGACAATAATATATCGAAATATACTATTTTCAGAAGAGGTGGCATTAGAGGTGTTATAGGATTATGTGAAAGTAAGTTTGACATTTATACCATATTTAATCGATATATTACAGTCCATTCGATGCGCCAGAAGTTTTAAAATTTATTAAATGAGTTTTCGAAGCTTCTTTTGTAAGAGACAAATTTTATAGATCAGCGCACGTGTTTTAGAGGAGTTTATTGTCTGTAGGCCCAAAATCCAAAACAATTTTATTTTTCTGTGAAAATAATTTTTAAAAAAAACTAATCAGATGGACAAAAATTTTGAATTTTAAAAATATTAATAAAGCATTTGAATTTATTATTTTTTGCTAATAATTTTTCCCCTTGTCATAATTTTTATTATCAAGAACAAAATTGAAAATACTGAGATAAAATATAAACGTAATATATGAAAAAATATTGTAAAATAGTTTTCCAGCAGTACAAATATGTTGATAATAATATTACGAAATATTCTATTTTTAGAGGAGGTGGCATTGGAGATATTACAGGATTGTGTGAAAATAAGTTTTACATTTGTACGATATTTAATCGATATATTATGGTCCATTCTATGCTCCAAAAGTATCTCTATAACTTAGGTTTCAATAATCCACGGCAAATATTTTTCACTATTTTGATGCTAAAATGTATTGCACATAATTACTAAAGCTCCGATACTCACATGCTTGGATGGTAAGACGAGCGAAAAAATAGATGTCAAATTTTACTTTGAGTTACAAGCTTTCCTTAGAATTTATTCGATTGCATCACTGAATATATCTGGAATTTAACAAATAATAACGTTTTTTTTTTTAAAACAAATCTACACTTTTGTTTATTTTAATATTTATGAAAACCGATGTTCTAGAAAAAAAATTTCTAGTTTAGTAGATAAATTATTTTTAGGATAATTTTTCGTTTCTCTCTCTCTCTCTCGATCGTCGAATTTCCATCTTAGCTTAAAGTTGGCTTTTCCTACGAGTGTAAATGTTTTGAGGGGAAACATGCCTTACAGTTCGAGCGGATGAAACTAAGTAGTTACTATCCTAAAACCACACAGAAAAAAATGGCGTTTTCTAAAAAATTAAAAAAAATCCCACTTTCTATTTGTCGAAAATTTTTTAATTACATTAATTCAAAAATTATAAGAGTTTTAGCAAAACAAAGCAAAGCAAAAAAAAAAAATAAATAAATAAAATAAAAAATAAACGTAAGCTATGCATAAAAAATAAATTTAAAAAAAAAAAAGCTTATAAAACTTTTAAAAATAAATTTTTAGTATGTAAGAACAATAATTATATATATAAAATAAGTATTTAATTTCTTGTGATAATGGACTAATTAAAAACTGAGATTATTCATTCAAATTAAACTAAGTTTAAATATTGCAAGTCTTTGTGATTTGTCAATTCATGTAAATTTAGTTAAAATTAATTAAACTGAATTACATTAATTATTTTCAAAAAATTACAAAAGATATTTTATTTTAAATCATTAAATTTCTTTTATTATTTATATATCGTGGATATAAATAATAAAAGAAATATAAATAATATCGTTTTGGTGTCATTAAAGACCCACTCAGCAAATAGGCTGATGTCTATTTAGTCCTCACGTTGGTACGGTGTGGAAGTTCGGAGAATGGGTTCCACGCCAGGTACCTTCTTCACTTCACCGTCATTCAAAATTATGAGATTTGTCGCCAATAGTCCTCGTTCAGCTTCGAATAAGGTGCTAATAACAATCAATCAACGAATGGCTAGACCGATAGACGTGAACATCTGCCAGGACTCAAAGTCTTAATCTTGGCGTGGTGTGGAAGTTTGGAGTGTCGTCCTCTCCATTTGAGTGGAGAAAATAAGAGTCCATCGCCACTTGCCCTAATAAAGCTTCAGAGTGCGATGCGATTTCAAAAATGAAAAATCAATCATGCCCAATATTGTTCTGCCGAAATGAATACAAGGTATGACAAAAAAAAAAAAAAAAAAAAAAAAAACGAGACTAAGTGTGAAGCTTGAAAAAAGAGTGGAGTTGACAGCAACTGTTTTGGTGACATCCACTCCCACACCTCCTCTATCCAAATGACCAGTATCGGCCTTAATCGATCACGCCAGTTGGGAATACTGCGTCATTGAGTGAACACGTGCAACTGCATTCTGCCGGGAAAATGTCGAATCAAGATCTAGTTGTGACGGATCTATACGCGTCCTTCAACTAATCCTCTTGGGAAATCTTTGGGCTATCAATCACAACCAACCCTTTTGGAAGAAGAAACCGTGATATGCAGATTAAGTCGGTTATATATAGTATAGGTTTTCTAGCTAGTTAGATGGATAGACGGAGTTATATGGAGATTGAAATATAGAGAATCTGACGACGAGGAGAGATAGCTACCGATCAGGTATTAGTATATATTGATAGAGCGTTTCAGGTATTAAATAGTTGAAGATATTTAAGTGACGATTGGTCACCATAGCTAAATTGTAACTCAAATATTAGAGTAGTGGAGTGATCCCAAAATAGGAGGATCAATATAATAGAAATCTCCTCATAATTCGCGTCTCTCGTGGTTTAATCCCCTATTGCTCTTAATAGGAACATTTATTCTTGTTTGAATATTAGAATTGCGTCAGTTGATTATTTATGTGTTGAATAAATAGTTGAAAAGTATTATGGCGAGTCAACCTTCACTTCCTCCCACACCTCTAGCCGGGGCCGAGAGTAGATCGCGTACGCTATATAGTTTCTTGTGAAACTTAAGAAATCAGCCACGAAAACATTTCAAATATTAAACGAGGCTTATGGCGATGAAACTTTGTCTCATGCACATGTGTTTGAATGATATAGAAGGTTTTCAGAAGAATGAAGGTCATAGTAGAAGTATAGAAGGTCAGTGTAGAAGATGATGGACCTGCTGGCCGCCCAAGATCAGCGATTACAGACCAGAGCATAGCCAAAATTCGTGATATGAGTGGGTTCCTACTCACATCAGTGGTCAAACTGTTAATAAACACTACTACTTTGTGTAAAAATAAGGGTGAAAAAGGTCAGAATTGGGCAGTAATGGATAGTTGTTGCACCAAGCTTGCAAAGGTGTATCCACTTATATGGCCTGTTCTGTCAAGCAGTTTCTGACCAACACAAACTTTACTGTGATGAGGCATCATCCTTATTCACCTGATTTGGCCCCATGCGACCTTTTTTTTTATTTCGTACAGTTAAATTTTGCTAAAAGGGAACCTATTTTACTGAGTTCAAGAGGTTCTAGCAAAAAGGGAAAATCTCCCGAAGGGACTTCCGAAAACCTAGTTCCAGAACTGTTACCAGTGATTGAGTGTGTGAACACTGAAAGGAACTACTTTGAAGGGGATAATGTCATGGATTCTGTAAGTACAAGGATTTATTGGACCAGTGTCGTTTGTGTCACACCTTGTATAATACTTTGCCAAATTTCCAATGAAGTTTGTGGGAATTACAAGCCACAAAAATTAACGATAATGTCTTTGTTTTAGGTGATTTTTTCTAAGTATGAACTTTTTCTGATGATATTTTAATCAATAATTTAATTTTTCTTCTTGGATCTCAATATAATTTTTTTAGACTCAGTGGGATTCATTCTAAAAGGAATTCCATATTTGGGGTATTAAAAATTGAGAACTAATTGAAATTTAATTTAAAATTTTGAAAACCCCAATAAATTTATCCTTTTTTAAACGTTTCATACATTTTAAAGACTCGATAAGTATTCTGATCAATTTTTTTATAATAAAAAAAATATTTTTAACAACAGCAACAAAAAAATCTTTACAAATATTTTTTGTAACCCCTTAACTGCTGATTAAAAGTTACGGATTAGCTCTACAGTGCCACCATCTTTCACATACATATAGGCGCGTGAATCTCATGTATTGAGGGGAAAAGAAAAGGCAAAAATAAGCAAGTTTTTCTCTGAAAAAAAATTATGCAAACACTGTCACAATGTCATTTTAATGTATTCCAAAGTCGTTGGACTAGAGTCAAACAGAGCAACATGATACAAAAAATCGAACTTTGGAAGGACGGATATATACGACCGGGGTACTTTACGCTCGCGTTGAGCAAGACGGATACATACGCAAGCCGGTGACAGTAAATGGGTTTAAAAAGTACATAAATTTTTAAACAGACAATCATGATTTTTTAAAAAATGCTCAGAATACATTTGTTTTATGAATGCAGTAACCGCAATCAATAAAATTGATAAAATTTGATGTAAAAAATTCCGAGGAGCTTCAGATAAGTCGAAACTTGGGAGAATAAAATTATAAGCAAATCTTACAATATTGTTACGTAGATCGGGGTTTGAGGGTTTTATGCAAAATCAGACGTAAACAACAAGGCAGTTCTTTAAGAGCGATGAGTATTTATTGTCTAAATTCAATCCTTGAAATACAGGATTCAGCAGCAAAATTCACAGAATAAATAACAGAAGGATTTCACACCTTCAACAGCACTCAGACACAATAAGCAGTGTCTAAAATACACGTATGTAAATGACTATTCACAAGCACAGCCGAGCTGATCAAGTTCAAGGCAAGTCTACTAATCGCTAATCAAAACAATGCTCACTACTCACTGGTTGAAATCAGACTGACTGTTGTGGCGAGTATCGCTCTATTTATAGCCGGAGCCGAAATTTCTGGAAAGATGCGCTCGCGTCACAGATCGTGAAATTAGTGGATTTCTCGACTAATTTCGAGAAGAATCCAGAAGGTCCCGAACTCGCCAGCATGGTCACCAAAGTCGCCAACTTGGTCGCCAAAAAGGATGCCAACTTGGCTCTATCGCCAGTATTTCGCCAAGTTCCCATTGAAAGAATCGCCATTATAAAGTAAGGGACGGCGTTGCTTGTGAATATTACAATTTTAACATGAAATAAATATAGCATAGAGTAATATAAAGGCTTGCACATCCAAATACAAATTATTTACATTATTTTATACAAAATTCGTAACAATGTATTATAATTTGCAGATCGAAATCTTATCCTGTTTGCTCATACGAAGAGTGAGTGAGGTTTATATTAATGTCGGGGAAAAAGCAACACGTGGGCTATTAACCTCTGTCAAGTGACGAGGACGACACATGAACTGGCAGCTCCTTCTCCTAACTACCGCACCACACCAATGGAAGAATGTTTAAATCTAATTAGATTTTACGTGCATCAACCCTCTCTGCACGGCGTGTCTTCAGTGGCAGGAAACCCGTCACGGAAAGTCCCAAAATACACAATAGTCTTAACAGACCACCCTTCAAAGAATCAAATCACCTCTAGCTATCTATTAATGCACAAAATACCGTGAAATCCAACGTATAACGCGCACTTTTAACTCAAAAAATAAGATCCAAATTGACCGGTGTGCGTGATACGCCGAGTATAAAAATGATAGTAGAGATGAAATTAGACTCTTAAACGATATTTGGATACATGAAAAGAAATGACATTCCTTACGATCTTAAAGGTTCTAGAAATATACTATGTTCTTCTAAAGTGGCCATCACAAGGGGAGGGGAAATCCCCGGGTCCGGACCCCCCCCCCTCCCCCTGAAAGACTTTGATATTTTTTCGATTGATTATAATCCTATGTATATAGTACGTAAAATTTAATGGAGTGAGTGAGTGATTTTGGGTTTATTCGTGCAAGAGCCGATTTCGGCTATACTGCGCCTAACATTTGTTTTAATATCTGCGGTCTAGACGGGAAGAGAAAGAAAGAATGAATTGGATGACAAGAAAGAGGGTCGAAAATAGAGAAGGATCACTAGGGTACCCCGGGTTCGTGAAGCCCGTGTTTACCAAAGACAGTAAACCCCGTGGGAAAAGGAAAAGATCACTAGGGCACCTCAGGATTGTGACACCCGTACTCACCTAAAGAAGATGAGCCCCCTGAGGCGAAATTTAATGAAGTATTTGTCATTAATAATTTTATTAATTAATGTTATTTATTTAATAAATTTTTTACTGTTTTCTGTTCTGGAAAATCGACCAAATCAAAGGAATATGTTGAGCGGCGTATTGGAGCATGATACCAGAACGGTGAACTTCTGACCCTTGAAACATTCCTGTGTGCGCCACTGGCTTGGAAGAATACCTCGAAAAAACATTCAGAACATTATATCATTGCGCCCGTACATTTCAGGTTTTTTCTTAAAAAAAGGGGATGTGCTTTATACGGCGAATATACCTAAAAGTTAAAAATTGCAGTTTGAAAGTATAGTGCACGTTATTCGCCGGATTTTACTATATCTGATAATTTGATGGTTAAACGGCACAATATGTTCACCAAGACCGTCCGTCATTTTGCCAACAATTTGCCTGCTAACTCGTCCTAAAGTTCGGTTGAAGAATCAGAGATGTGATTTTGAAATTTTATCCCACATTCCCTATTCTCTGGTTATCTTCCCAAGTGACTTTCTCTTGTTCCCATGACTTCAACTTCGGTTGGTGGCGCGAATTCTGTCCTTAAATCCAGAGGTGGGCTGTAAGAATGATATTGCATACAATGGAAAACTTATTCCTTGGACTTAGACATCAATAACTTACAAACAATACACAGTCTTAGAACATCATGAAATACCCAGCGAAGCTGAGCAGTAACGGTTAGTTATTCTTTTCTGAAATATTTGTAATGGTCTATTTGCTGGCCGGGGGGAAAAAGTGCCGTTTTCTCGATTTTTTCTTCTTTTGAATAGTATCAAAATTTACAGGAGAATTTTTTCAATTGATTATTACATATATATCATAGACAATTGGAATAGGAATGCAGAAACCATTTGTAGGTAGAATGTGTGAAAAAGAAAACACGTTGAAATAAATGAATTGAAACCGATATTTACCTAAAAAATAGAGTGTGTTTTGTAAAATTGTAAAATTTATTGAAATAAATTCCCCTCCCCCTAGCTGTCGCACAATTTGTATTTCAGTTTTTTGTTTGTTTTTGTTTTTGAGCTCACTTTTACGTTTCACTGCCACGCTTCAGCTTTTGATGTGATTTGAAATTTTATGAATGTATGGAGCTAAAAATTTTCGAGAAATACTCTTAGAGAAAAATTAACATAGGATCATTTTCTTTAATTTTTATTTAGAATAGAATTTTTAAAAAATTATCCTAGAAACTGTATTTTACTAATATAATTTTATTTTCTAACAATACGAGAACTTTATTTTTATCTCGATATTATTGTAAATAAATTATGAAAACTGTACGGTACTGCACTGTACTCGAATTGTACACAATTGAATCGGTTACATTCTGTCCTTTTATGTAAGCAAATATTCGACAAACTGAAATTAATATACAGGGTAATTTTTTTAACTGTTCAGAGTCACCTGGAGCCAGTGGTGTAACGGAGAATATTAGGGCCCCTTTGCAAAGTCAGGTTTTGGGCCCCAAGCCGCATCTTACGTACTTGGCATCGCTCAAGCTTCGAGCACCCTGGAGTCCTGGGCCACCCCGCGGTGCGGGAGTTGAGGGAGTGTACGTTACGCCACTGCCGGAGCTCGATCTAATAATAGCAATTACACCTAACTTGGTGTGGAGTGTAATGATGACATGAGAAGTAAGATTCCTTTAAAAAAAGTAGTTCCAATAATCACCGATAAGGGAATTTACGGCGCTGTACTACCGCACTATTATTACATTTCGTTGTAAAAGAAAGAAAATAACACAAAATAACAGTGAGATGTTTTATTCAATTACATTCACTTCTCCAGCAAGGAATTCGACCCCATTCGTCATGATCGTCGTTCACAGACTACAACGTGCATTCTCGGCACATGTCGCTACGGCTTTATGCATGTCACAAGAAATATTCCACACTACCTATGTACCAACAATGGTTTCCTGTAACCCGTCAGCGATTACAGTAGGTAGCAACATTTCTTTTCACCTTTTCTGACACAGATTTACTTCCTCCGATTGGGCTAATTGTCAGTGGCTCTGTTTCTAAGAACTTAATAATCGTCCCTTTCAGAGAGGATTAAGCGATAAAGAACCCCTATGTCGCTTTTGTCGGGTTTTAAGCTCACGAGGAGGTGCGGATGATTAAAATAATATATCTTTACCAATAATACGAGTTATGTTAATACGAGTCTCATATACACTTGCGCGCTCATTTCAGCAGAGAATGTCCTTCGAAACTATCTAAGTTTTTATACCTCCAATTACTGGCGCGGTGGTCAAATATGAAAGCATGTACTTGGATTTTGCTTCCATACCCGTGTTTTATATTGATTCTCTTATTGATAAGCTACAACAGCACCATAAATAACCCTATTAGTGGTTTTTTTACGGAATCTTAATTCTCGTGTCATTATTAGTCTCCATACAAAATTTGGTGCCATAGTGGGTTTAGATTGAGCTCCAAGTGACTCTGAACAGAGGCAGTTTTAAAAAAAAATCACCCAAAATACAGTGTTTATTCAAATCTAAGCCGCACCCTTTCTCCAATGTTAATGCTACTAAAAATTGGGTGCGGCTTAAAATCGAAAATATAAAAATTCGTTGGATAGGCGCAGGAACGTCTTAAGGCACGAGTCATCTGGACCCTAGCCCAGAACCTCGGCCACAATGGGATCTCGTCTCGTTCTCGAATTAACTTGAATAAGATCATGATTCAAATAATTTCAAAGGTCAAATGTTATTTCCGGTTGTATTCTCCGAAAAACTAGGAATTTCAGACGATACATCAACTGGCTACATGTGATGACCGTCGTCCATGTACAGGCCTAAGCCTACCACCATACACCCTCATTACTCATTCAGTCACAAGGCGGCAGTTGGGCGAGCCGGTTTGTGCGATTGTAAGTCATACACATTTACTTGTTTCGGTTTTGTATCAGTATTTGAACATCGTATGCTGTGCACTGTCTTCTTTTATGGGGCATAGGTGGTGCCAACATTTCCATAGGGTCCCAGGACTTACTTTTGCGTAGGGGCCCAGGGCCTCAAGGAATCTTAAGCGCCCCTGGGTAAGAAAAACGGAATATGATACTGACGTTTAGAGCAATTACGGGCTTACATCTGCATTTAAAAGTTTTTTTAAACTGTGGTAAGCTAAATTAATTTCTCATTTTTTGTTCTCATTTTAAATTTCGCAAACATCGGATATCAACTCTCAAACTCAGTGGCGCAACAGCCATGAGGGCCAAGGCCTACTGTGCCCATCTCAGTATACGTGACCATTGGGCGCTGAGGTGCATGAGCAGATGTTCGATCAGGTGGTCAGCCTGAAGCGAAACCCCAGTGTTTGGTCCCAAGTAAGCTTGGTTCTCATTTTATCGACCCACTGATGGAATGAAAGGCTGAGTCAACCTTGCCCAGCCGAGGTTTGAACCTCGACCTGTGGTGTGGAAGCGCGATGCACTAACCATTCAGCCACTGGGCTTCATCGGATATCAAAAAACCCATTTTACACCTTTTTTTCCCCCTTACATTTTTATGAAAAAGTGTTGAGAATTCAATCTGCGGCCTAGAATCCGTGGCGGCTTAGATTAGAATAAATACGGTATTAATTTTAATTAATTTTTTGTGTGGTTATGATTAGTAATAAGTACGAGTATTAAATTTATTGTCGATATATCTGTACAAACACACATATAGCCTGATCACGGATTTCGTGCCCGCGAGCAATTGGCGAATCAAAATAAGAAAGTAAAAGGTAGGGGGGGGAACGCGCTCCTTCCCCCTCTCCCCACGTAAAATTAATATCGCGTAAGAATTTTTTGTCAAGAATTATTTAACTCAAAATTATCTTGATGATTGTGCTATCTTATTTAACATTTTCAAACCCAATAATATAAAAAATAAAATATTAAAAATACAGCTGTACTGCTTCGAATGATGCTTGTATTTCAGTTGAGTCATAAAAGCTGGAGTCCTGCTGCTTCTAAACCGTATAGAGTTGGGCCAATTAAATATGTCGAGGCTCAAATTACGTTGGCTTCGAGCAGAAGCTTAGGAAGTGGTAAGCCCGCTAAATTGTAGCTGGCTATCTTGCGAAGTTTCCTTCTTCCAATTACCCTAAAATAATTTTTTTTTCAATGGGGCTGCGCATTGGTATTTTAAACCTTTGCAGACCTGGTACCACTTTTTAGCGCTGCACCCTATAAAATTGACAAAAAAATTTTGATTTTATTTTACAGACCGTCTTATTAGCTTTGTAAAATTACCAAGTTTTTTATTTTCCATTCCTAGAACAAGAATTAGAAGTGTTTTAGTAAAAGCAAATGCTATAACTTTAAACAAAATGCCAAACTTAAAAATGTGTTTTACTCCAAATGCGTCCCCCGCCCCCCTAAAAACTCAAACGGGGACAGCGATTGCCCCAAAAGTTTTGAAAAAAATTAACTAAAAAATTTTGTGTATCTTCTGTGTAATAATAGAAGTGTGATGACCTCCAAATGTATCAATCACTGTGTTTTATTAAAAAATTTACAGTTCTTTATGTGAGTATAATCATTTTTTAAAAGAAACAATTTCATATAATAACTAAGATAAAGAGCTCTAGTTTTTGTAAAAATTAAAATATCTCTTATCCTGAAGGTCATTTCAAAAATGAATACCAACGTAACACACCAAAATTGAAAAATTGAGCATATGTTCATAAACTTTTTGTACATAGTGGGCCCCGTTTAGTAATTTTTTTGTAAATTTTTACCCATTTTAGTAATAATTTCTAAATCTAAAAACCATCTAAATTTCATAGTCTCCTTTTTTTTAAAAGGTGTTGCAAGAAGTCGGATGCCTTAAGGCTATCTTCGCCAAATGCACAAAAGGTATGAACTAAACGCAGAACACATTTACAGACAGAAAAAAATGCCCCCCCCCCTTTTTCCATAACAATTTGCAACACTAAAAATTTCATACATTTGCTTATAATATAGCCATCTTTAAAATTTCAAAATATTTCATAAACACTTTTTCAATTTAACACATAAAGGGACAGCTCAGAAAGCATGAAGGCATAGGATAAAATGCCCCCCTCCCAATACTGCCCGACAAGGCTCTGCACTGGAAATCACTTAGATGGACGCCTAGTGACGCGAAGCACTAGACGCAGGAGAAAGACGTTCTTTTTTGGTGTTTGATATATATTTAAACATTTCATCCTTCATTGTTTAATAAATCATTTATATCATTATAAGTTTGTAGTCCCTTTCTGAGTGACTCGACAGCCCAGGGCGGGCCTTGGCCTTCTCAAGAAGCCTTTTCCAGTCAGCCTTCTTCCTGCTAGTCTTCTCCAATTCTTAGTTCTCAAAACTAGATCTTTTTCTAGGTCATCAATCAAAGATTTGGCCTACCTTTTCTTCGTGTGCTAATTGGTTGAGCATTGAAGACTTTTTTTTTTTAGTGGTTTTCGTTTATTCTGACAACGTGGCCTGCCTATTTAATTGGTTGTATTTTGATGAAGTTAATGATGTCAGGTTCTTTATATGATTGATAGAGCTCGAAATTTCGTCATCGCCACGTTCCATTTTCCTGAATTCCTCCAAAAAAATATCTTAAAATCTTCCTTTCGTAGATACTTATGTTCTCATCTGTTCGAGACATGGACCAAGTTTCACAAGCTTATGTTAATACTGATCTTAAAAAAAATTTATACAATGAAACCTTTTTTTCTTATTATTAAACTCGATTTCATGTATTTTGGTATTCCATAAGGTTGTAGTCATTTTCCCATAATATTAACGTTTCTGTTCTTTTATTTCTGAAAAATTACTCTAAATCCGGGTCCTATTTTTCAACATTAAGCAAAGACAGCATTAAAATTAACTTTTTTGGACTGCTAAAATTTTTAAGTCAGAAAGTATAAAGCATTCTTCCTACATAGAAAATGTGATATGCAGGCGCTAGTACTATAGACAGTATTACTATTCTAAGTAAAATTGGGGGAAATAATAAGCTGTCGACGATATTGCCTACAGCGTTACTATTGTTTTCAGTTAGTTAATTTAAAGAAGCTTAGCACGCCCGAATGTTTCAATAGCGGATAGCTTCAATACTTTGATGTTTTTGAGGATTGTATAATAGTAGTTTCAAACATCCGCAGTGATTCACATCCTTTCTACTTGTCTAAGATAAGTGGTTTTATTCCTTATATTATTTCGTGATTGTTGATCTTCCCATCATAAAAACTGGGGCTAATTTATCAACACAATATAATTGAGATACACCGTATTTACTTGAATCTTTGCTTCACTATTTTTTCAAAATTAATGCTACTGAAATCGGGCTTAGAATCGAAGGCGAAATATGTTGGATGGGTGAAATTAAGTTTTCACCTCTTTCAAAAAGAAAAATGTAACCATCCATTGTGGCCTAGTATATAGATGACTTATATATATCCCATTCTTCAGTTTATCTCCAGTTTTCAGTCTATCCTAAACATGGTTGTCTGCTCGTATTTGGGAACTTCGTTTTGTTTTGCTTTTTGATGCGTAACACCTTTACTCTCGGTTGCTGGATATTTCTGGGAGTGATTTCGTGAAAAGGGATGGAAATGAGTAACAAGAAACCGGAGAAGCGCGCTTTTTGATTTGACCAATGAGAGCGCACGGTGGCGTCGTTCAACTTGACCTGCCTCTCCCCCTCTTTCATAGTTTCTTTATTAATGATAACCTGCTTTGGGCAGGGGAGGGCTTACACACTAAAATATTAATCCCCATGTTAATCCTATGGGGTTTGAAGGTTTGGTGACGTCGCGAAGTAAGTCAGATGGGATGATGATACTTGGGGAATCCCCCCCCCCATCTTTGCTTAGTTCGGAATTTTCTATGTTCGTTCTCGACACTGATGGTTCCTCCCCCTGGAGAGTTAGTTTCGTTATTTCTTTCTGCCCTACCTCCACCCCATTTGCATCTACAGGCCCAGTACCTGATGTGTTCGATTTATCTCCTTTTTCTCTACAAACAGGCTGGGTTTCCAGTTGCTGGGAGCCCCAATACTATTTTATTTAACTATTTTAAATTCTTTAAATCGCAATAACTCTGGGTTTTTTTTGACGCGACATTCGGAATATTCACGGCCCATTCATGTGACTTATCTGACAAGGTTCTCAGCTAGCTACTGCACCATAGTTATCATAAGACTCCACTCTTCCCCAAATTGAATAAGAATAATTATTTTTGATAAAAAAAAATTGCATTACTCCTTGTGTTAATTAAATAAAATTTTCATTAAAGATATAATTATTCGATATAAAACTATTTCCAATCATACGCGATTCATTTTTTTCGTTATATAAGTTATTATTGCGTGTTTACCACGATAGCATGTCAGATGTTACACATCATATGCGACTACTGTAAGGCTCGTTTATTATTTTTTTTTGTGTGTGTACGCTCCAAAGATATCTGTAATAGAATCAAGACGAGTTCACTGTGACTCAAATTTGAAAAGAAAGGCAATATATGCAGAATAAAACGGAAACGGGGCAGCGGGCACTGAAAACAACACACTTGAGGCGGATGAAACAAATATACGTCGATGGTGCAACCAAAATGATAATAATTTTTGCTTGAAAATGTTCTCAAAAGTTTTTAACCATTCTTCTTTAATACATTCTCTTTAAAAAAAATGTTGCATAACAAATGCATTGGATGGCACGTAATACGACACAGTGGGAAAATGGCGACGCCTGAACCAATTCCGTAGTTTTGGCAATTATGGGGTAATAGCCTTTGTTGCTCTATATCCCACAAAACCTGAACCGAACTGAACTTTGTCAATTGGAGTCGAATAATTTTCGAAACAATACTGACGGTTAGAGTAAGTAATTATAGGTTTATGTATGTATTTGAAAGTTTTTAATTCTGGTAAAATAAATAAATTATTAACTTCTTATTTCTTGATAAAAAAAAATTTTCAAAATTTTTTAAGTGTCGGATATTGATGAGCCTTTTACAGAATTTTTAATTTTTCTCAAAAACGTATAGAGATTTGGGGTGCGGCTTAGAATCGATTGTAACATGTTTTCACAAAAACGTGTAGAGAATTGGTGCGCGGCTTAGAATCGATGGCAATATTTTTTCACAAAAACGTGTAGAGAATTGGGGTGTGGCTTAGAATCGATGGCAATATTTTTTCACAAAAACGTGTAGAGAATTGGGGTGTGGCTTAGAATCGATTGCAACATTTTTTCACAAAAACGTGTAGAGATTTGGGGTGCGGCTTAGAATCGATGAAAACATTTTTTCACAGAAACGTGTAGAGAATTGGTGCGCGGCTTAGAACCGATGAAAACTTTTTTCACAAAAACGTGTAGAGAATTGGTGCGTGGCTCACAATCGATGGCAACATTTTTTCACAAAAACGTGTAGAGAATTGGTGCGCGACTTAGAATCGATGGCAACATTTTTTCACAAAAACGTGTAGAGAATTGGTGCACGACTTAGAATCGATGATAACATTTTTTCACAAAAACGTGTAGAGAATTGGTGCGCGGCTCACAATCGATGACAACATTTTTTCACAAAAACGTGTAGAGAATTGGTGCGCGGCTTAGAATCGATGACAACATTTTTTCACAAAAACGTGTAGAGAATTGGGATGTGGCTTAGAATCGATGGCAACATTTTTTCACAAAAACGTGTAGAGAATTGGTGCGTGGCTTAGAATCGATGGCAACATTTTTTCACAAAAAAGTGTAGAGAATTGGTGTGCGGTTTAGAATCGATGGTGGCTTAGATTGGTGTAAATACGGTATATGTGTGTTTGTAATTAGTTATGGTTTCTACACCTTCGAACGCGCGCATCGTGTCCCAATCATATTCTACCATACACGTTACTGAGTCATAATATGTCGTCTCTGTCACTTGACCGAGGATCAGAATTGAGAGGTCCGTTGCCAAGAGTCTTCGTGTAGTTTTGAAGTACAACGTTGATAAATAATTAATCAATCGAATGTCGATTTAATGAAAATTAGGCTAGTGTGTTGTTAAGCAAACCTTAAAATACTAATAAACCGTAATCCATAATTTTTTTTTTGTATAGTTGTTATGCTGGTCTTGCATATTATCGCCACCGTATTGGCGACATTATATAAAACGAAGTAAATGGGTGCTAATTCAGCGCGTACGACAAAGGCGAAATCGGAGCTGCCAGCTTGGCAAATTATCATGAACGTTAGCACTTTTGCGATTATACGTACCTTTTTGTTTCACATAGTAAATGCAAAAATAATTTTGATTTTCAAAGTTAAGAGGTAAAAACTTCATAAAATGTAAATTAAATAACATATAAGATGAAGAAAATAAAATTTACAACTTAGGTATCACATATTTATATTCCTTAAAATTTACTGTTAAAAATTCGTATTAGATACAATAGTTTTGAAAAAAATCCCGTACATACTCATTATTTAAAACAGCAACAAACTCAAAAATGAGTACAATTATATACTCATTTTGTTTCATTCTCAAATTTGATGCATTACCAGATTCAAAAATGAGAATGTGAAGTTTCAATTTTGAGTACGTACTTGTTGCCAAAAATGAGTACTTGCTATTCTCAAATATGAGTATGCTTGCATCGGAGCTATTTTGAGTATGTGAAGTATTCAAAAGTGAGCATTTTCTACTCAATTCTGAATACTCGCTTTTCGCAGTGCAGTGTGGCATGCAAAGACTTATTGAAAAATTTGAAAAATAATAATAAATAAATAAAATTCCATAATTTTACTAAAATTTGGCTATTTTACACCCCTTTCCCCTCAAAATATGGATCAGCATGTTTGTGAATAAATATTTTCTATTATGAATATAAAAACAAAATATCTCTCAAAACTAGCTGATATGCACGAAAACAACTTAATTTTGTTAGCATCTTCAAGGGTTAATCCTATTATACTTGATCGGGGGGAGGGGGAGTTACAGTTTCAAAAGTCACATTAAGTAAGGACTGACTGTTTAATAATTATTTAGAATTAGATGTTTTATATTACTTATTTTCTTATACCAAACTTAACTGAGTGACACTGTAAGAAGTTTATTAACAATGGAATCTAAGTTGTATTTTTGTCTTTTACATTATGTTATTTTTAAACTTCCGCTACATAGATTTGCATTAAAAAAATGTTCATTTGCGGGAAAATCCCATAATAAACTAATAAGTAACAATTTTTCACCTTTTCATCTCTTTTGTTTTGTTTATTATTTTGGAAAAGTTGGAAGTGGCACTCTTTCCCCAAAAGGTAGCCCCTCCCCTTATATAAATCATCCAGGTAAAGTATTTTATACATTTTTATTCCGTCTAAAGCCATGTCTCGCGCATTAAAAAAAAGAGAGAGAAATTCTCTGGTATATACATATTTGAAAAGATTAATTATTTTATTTAATATTTATACTGAAAATGTGAATAGTTCGTTATTAGTTTTCTAAACCAAATATACTTCTGAATCTGCTATATAGTGCTATTACGTCAATTCCTCATGCCTCCTCTACCGAAATCCGCCAATTACATGATTTCCACACAGCAAATAAATCGATCGGGGAAAGAAGCAAAAAAATATGGTATGTCAGTCTACTTGTTTTAAACAGCGTTGTAAAACCGGTCGCGGACTGAATACGCAATGAATTCCTTCCAGAACGCGGTGGACCCCCAGCAGATGTAGATGTGGGTGTCCTGCAAGGCACCGGGCCATAGCACATTCGGGATATTTTTGACGATTTCGGAAAGAAACCTTGAAAGTCAGAATATCCTTCTGATGAAACACACAGCATTCGTAAAATTTCAACATCACAGAAAGACATTTTTTTCCCTTTCTTTTATTATCTGCGTTAAAATACACTCTGGTGCTCAAAATTAAGAGAATCTTTTGATTTTGTCGATTATCTCTAGAACTACTGGACAGGTTTTAATGAAATTTCATATATATAAAGAGCAGTTGTAATGCAAAAGAAAAACAACGTTTAACAGTAAAAAAAACACGCATGATCGTGCATAACACTCATCGAAGTTGGAAGGTACATAACAGAATTTGCAGAATAGAAGAAAAATAATTGGTTAATAGGGGGTATGGTCCCCTCTTTCAGATAAACAATGATCTTATATCGGGTATAAGGGTATTCATGAGTTCCTGGGGCAATTAATCCCACTCGTTCAGCAAGTCTGTTTTCAAGCCTTAGATGGCTCTCAGAAGGGAGTTGCGAGTTACAATTGCCCACCCCAGAGCGTCTCAGACATGTTCTGTGGGGTGAGGTCTGGAGATCTAACTGACCAATCCATTCGGTGAATATCCTCAGTTTGCAGCTCTATGGGCCTCGCGTTGCCTTCCATTAAAATAAAATCAGGGCCAACTGCACCTGTGAAAAGGCGAACATAGGGTTCCAAGACCTCATCCCTATTCCTCGCAGTGCCTCTTTCAAAGACATGGAGGTGTGTGCGGTCATCAATCGTGATGCCTGCCCAGACCCTCAAGCCTCCGCTATTATAATAGTCGATTTCTCGGACATTGGAGGGCAGATAGTGGACCCCTGGTTCTCTCCGTATGAAAGTACGACGAGAATTTAGGGAGAGAATCAGGGACCCACTATATCTGCCCTCCAATGTCCAGTCAACCTCCTTATCATAAATTAAAAGTTCTTAGAATCCTATCCTTTCGTAGTTTAATCAGGGAATATTAAAAATCCAATATAAGTGATGCTTGCTTGCAGTGGCGCACACAAGAGGGAGGGGGAGGGGTTCCCTTGACCTGCTTGACCTTTTTTTTCGATTGATTATAATGTATATAGTACGCAAAATTTAATTAAGTATTCGTTATTAATAACTAATTTTATTAATTAATACTAATTATTTACTCAATAATTAATTTCTTACTATTTTTGTACCCGAAAGTTGACAAAATCAAAAGAATATCTTTGGTGGATGATACAAGAATGGTGGACTTTTGACCCTGGATCCCCCTCCCTCTGAAAAATTCCTGTATGTGCTACTGCTTGCTTGAAATCCGAATATTAGTGAATAGAGTACTCATCATGATTCTTTTCAGCAAAGTCATTAACAACCCCCGATAGGTTACTAAAGCAGGATTTCACAACCCTGTGCCCACACGAAGATGTTTATAAATATCCATTACTAGCTGAAATGCCCGTTCTTCGCACGGGTTAAGTGTTAAAAACATAAATTCATCTATTATAGCAACTATAATATTTTAGTGAGGATAAACCCTGTATGAAAAAAGTAGTATAACCAAAAATTAAAAATATTTTTTTTCAAATGAATGTTTTCACTATAAATAATTTTAAACAAATTGCAATTTTGCCTCAAAGTAAATAATAATTTAACAAAAACAAATATTTCAATGTAAGAGAGAAAATTAGCAAGTTGAAGAGTAAATAGATATGAATGAATGTAAATATAAATAAAAATTATTAAAGAAAAGTGATAGCAGTTGTAAGTTTCTGCTATGGTAACTATGGGTGAAACAACCTGCAATAGATGAACCGAAAGAAAAAATGAATGATGATAAACTGATTCACTAAATGCTATCATAAATAAAAAATATTAGAAAGCCTTCAACTGAAAAAAAAAATTAAATTAGCATTGTACCCATACCTCATATAATACTATCTAACATCTCTGCAATACATCTAATATAGAGTATTAGATGTAATTCAATACTAAAAAAATTTAATTAGTATGAACTAAAATTAAAATCTACCTAAAACAGGTCCCCGTTGAAATAGTCCAGAACCAACAACAGTACTAAATGAAACAAATAATAAACCATATTGTTAAAAAACACATTCTTAAAACAATACTTTTTTGCAATATTTCCATTAAAAATTACAATTTGATTGCAAAGAGCAAAAGAATGAGTACATACAATGATAAATAACTATAGTAATAATTAAAATATATATATCGTATATGGACAGTATGATAACATAAAATATGCATATGATCTCCAAGAAACTACGCGAGGAACAGATTATCAGAAGCAACGTAAAATCTTCAACACTGAATTTTAAAGAAACCCAGAGGGAAATATGAGAAAATCTTTTCAAGGTGCATCCTTTTTCTGTGCAAAAATTTTTGCGACCACACCTGATACAGTTTTCTGATTTGCAAGATTGCCAGAAACAAAGTTAAGTCATGACGAAAAATCTGGTCAAAATGGAATTCCAAAGAAAATATGAGAATATTATTTCAAGGTCACCTTATCATAGTTTCAGCAAATAGCTTTTTGTTAAATTTATGACTTTTTCTCATTTAAAACAAAGATGAATTCGTATCGGTCATAAGGACCATAAGGCAAAAAACTGCGACACGCAAAAAAAAAACATGATACATACTGGTTCCTCATAAATATGAAGCATTATCTTCACGATATTACCAACATGTTAAGAACAATTAGTTTGAATTCAGTGTCATTTTCTTTGTTATATTTTAAGTAATATTCTCTACATTGAACAAAATATTGAATATGCTGATGAAGGAATTATTATTAGTAAGGATGAATATTTATCTTCAACAACAGAAAATGGCATCGATATGTAAAACATACAACATTTATATGTAAAAAATGTATACAATGCATCTGTATATATACAATCTGCATATGAACAGATTTGTCAGAAGGAAAATTACTTTGATGAGCATTTAATCGCATCCATAGTCTCCGTGTTCATCCATAATTTTTCTAACAGATGTTTTTTTTTTTTGTGAAGAAATGGACATGACAAAAAAAAAATTCTGGTGAGAAGTGAAGGTGTAGTTTCATTGATTGTAAAAAAAAACCCCTTTGATATTTGTGTCATGAATAGGTAATCATGATCGAAGATTCTGTTTACAAAAGGCCTCACAAATTATTATTAGGCTGAAAAGTAGACTTTTTGTGTGTGTGTGAGTCTTTGTATCACATAATTACTGCACCAACAATGATACGCAAGAAAAGGATAGTTCAGAAAAAATAAAACTGTGACACTGAAATAGGAATTATAACATCAATTTAAATTAAAACGTTATCTAAAACAGAAAAAGTAAGCCTTAATTTTGATAAAATTGCCATAAAGTTTTGAACAATAAAAAAACACATAGCAGAAAATCTTAAATATTTAAAATTGAAATAAAAGAAACAAATAAATATAAAAGTAACCTTACACATAGTATAGAAATTATAATATTATATCAAACCAAAAGATAAATAAATTCAGATTTGATGAAACTACCATAAGCAAAATCTTATACGTGAATAGAAATTCTAACTTAAAATCACAATATTGACAATCTGTTAATCTCAATTAGTTTGAATTGAGTGTCATTTTCTTCAGTTGCATTTTTCTACTTTTTTTGTTACAATGGAAAAACATGGAATCTGCCTATAAAGGAA
The DNA here is from genome assembly GCA_019973975.1 of Trichonephila clavata. NCBI lineage: Eukaryota > Metazoa > Arthropoda > Arachnida > Araneae > Nephilidae > Trichonephila > Trichonephila clavata. The sequence continues at coordinate 92,880 of BMAO01021010.1, read as the reverse complement.
AATGGTACTTATGTATTGGCGTCATTGCAGCAAAATTTGCACCACAATATCAAAATAACAGATTCTTATATGGGAAAAAAATCAAATTTTGGTGAAAAAAGCCACTTTGACTGTAGTGACTCTAATACATTAGTATCAGGAAAAACAGTACCCTTTTTTAACAGAAGGAAATGTAGGAACTTAAGATTTTATTGACGAATGCCACTGTTCAAAATTACTCGCCAAGTTGGCAACGCTGATTTCACATGTGTTGTACGCGTTAAATTGGCAACCATGTGTTTTGTTTCATGTAATGTCTCTAATAGGTTGCGATAATATGTAAGAACTGAAATATTATAGGAAGATTTTTTGGTACTTATGTATTATTGCAACAATTGCCAACTCTATTAATAACTCATCAAGTTGACAACAGCAATAATTTCCTATGTGTTGTCCACACTGAATTGGCAACCATGTGCTTCGTTTCATATAATGCCATCATAGGTTGAGATAATACATAAATACCTATTTTTTTGACCAAATGGTCATGCTGACTTAGTTTCACGCTATGCATCGCCTAAATATAACTGCAGATTGATAGCATCACTAATTTCAGTTTAACAAAAAGAAAACCTCATATATAAATAAAAATTTGTATTAGCCTTTGTATTCTTACATATTAGCATCACCACAACCAAATTGGCACAAAGCAAATCACGCTATATCCACCAAAATCTGACTAATTTTTTTAAGACTGTATTCTGATAGAAAGATGCATCAGTCTTCCAGCTAAACCTGTTATATATTTTTCAATAACTAAATTAGTTTAATATACATTGTTTTGCTTATATTTTGTATGATTATTCTGAACCATTTCTGGGTTTAGATTTAATTCTGTCATTTCTTTTCAGCTTAAAAATTTTTGATTTATTTTGTATGTAGTCATATTGTAATACCTATTTTGGTTAAAGGCTGTGTCAGGTTTATTATTCTATTTTCATTTTGACCTTTATATGTATACATTTGATTCTTCTGTAGTGCTTTTGGTTTTAGATTTAATATAGTCATTTCTTTCCCAGCTTAAGAATCTCTGATGACTTAAATCACAGAAAGTCTTAAACATGAAAAATTAAACAGATAGAAAATAAGCATAAATATATATGAAGCAACCTTACATATAGTAAAAATTATGACATTAATTGAACCCAAGAAGCAACCTCAAATATAAAAATCAAGGTCTAATTTTGACGAAAATACCATAAACAGCTCAGAACAAAAATAAAATGTCAGAAAATGTCATATGTAAATAAAAATTCATATTAGCCTTTGTGTTCTTACGTATTAGCATCATCACAGCCAAACTGGAACTAAGCACACACAAATCATACTATATCCCAAGAAAATCCAGCTGTTTTTTTTTCATATAAAAACACGTAAGAATCTTTTGATATCAAGGAGCGATTAGCATGGCGCCAATTTGGCTGTGATGACGCTTACATGTAAGTAATCATAAATTCAAACTCAAATCATGATATTGGCAATCTGATAATCCAATTAGTTTGAATGGAGTGTCATTTTCTATGGTACATATTATTGCAACCTATTGGCAATATTACATGAAATGAAGCATATGGTTGCCAATTTGGCAAGTCATTTATTAAGTTGGCAATATTTGCAACAATGTGTAAGTACCAAAAAAGATTATTGCTTTTTACCTTTATCGGCAAATTCCATGTTTCATCGATGTCGCAAAATAGTACCACAATCTAGCTTACAACAAAAAGAAAAGGTACTAACGTATTATTGCAACAATTGCCAACTTGCAATAATATGTGCATATGCGAGACACTAAAATAGAAAATACAGCATTAATTTTAATTAAAAGGTTATCGAAAACAAAAGAAAATTAAGCCTTAATTTTGCCAGAAAATATTAAAAAATTTGAACATGAATAAAGAAACGTAAATATATATATAATGTAATCTAGCATATTGTAGAAATAACATTAATTCAAACCGAAAAGCAACCTTACATACAAAAGCAAAGGTCTGATTTTGATGGGAAGTAGGCAAGATGTACCGCTAAAGTGTACTGCTATTTATATATATAGGCAATGATTTAGTTAACAGCTTTTCTTACTTTGGGGCCGACTACTTTCTGTTGTCGTGATATGAACGTGAAATGAATTGTAGCCCAAGCACAACCTTAGATTGATAATACCACCAACATTCAGGTTAGCAAGAATAAGTAAAAGCAAATGTGCAAACCCAAGGTCCTTGCAACTGTTTTTTACAAAATATGAACAAATCTTTTTGCATTATTGACTCTAAGAATAACATAAAATTAATAAACATGGAGAAGCAAAAAATTTTCAGATACAGCAAAAAGGTTTGAAGAGTGTAATCAGGCTTTTTTGATAATCATAGTAGAGCTAAGATTAATCAGGAACATAAAATTAAATAGAACATTTTATGGAAAGTAAATATCTTTAAAAGTGGTCACAACAGTAAAAATAGTAGCTTTAGGCCAGCGTGCATTATTACAAATCACAAAAGTTGATAAGAAAAAATTATAAACAAAAATTATACACAGATACATGAATTTAATACGGTAGCGAAACTTTGGTTTTGTCCACTAACGTTGGCGGGCTAACAATCCATCTGATGTTTATATCCCGTCACAAAATTTTCGGAGTCAAAAGTTAAGCGAAAAACGAAATCACCTCACCTGGAATATCTGTACACTTTTACGGTACATATTGCCCCCCCCCGCTTTTTTAAAGTACGGAAAAGGATAAAATACGTTATGAATCAAATACGATTCACATTGAAAAACATTGAAAATCTACTGTTATCGAAGTAGTGTTGCCAATCGGAAAAATAAAATTTAGAAATTTTTTTTTCTTAGGATGATTTTTTTCGAAAAACAACTGTAATTCCTCCACTAAGAGTTTAAAAAACGAATAAATACAACCATAAATAAGTATATTTACTATAAAATGTGTTGAAATTCCCCACAAAACAGCTCGAAACATTAATTTTCACAAAGTTATGACTTGGCATGGCTGATGACGTCATATCTCCATTTAACTGAAACATCGCATAAAAGTTGAATTTTAAAAAATCTAAAGCGAATTTCGAAAAAAACTCTTCGAGGTTAATAGCATAAAGACCTATAGCTTCTACATGCCAAGTTTCATTCTTCTGGCTGCTTAATTTTGCCGGAACAGCTGAAACACACAAACTTTTCACTGATTTGTACAGATTTAGCTGAAAAATCGCTTAAAAATTGAATTTTAAAAAATTCTAAAGCGAATTTCGAAAAAAACTCTTCAAGGTTAATAGCATAACAACCTATAGCTTCTACATGCCAAGTTTCATACTTCTGTATTGCTTAATTTCGCCGGTACAGCTGAAACACACACACACACACAAACTCTTTCTTTATTAGTATAGATGAAAAGAAGAAATAATTGGAGGAGGAATCGTAACAAAAAAAACACTGACTACACTGCCCCCCCTGCCCCTTTTTATACAAATTCCTGTTCTTAACAAATCTCATACAGTGGCGTACACAGGAGGGTTGGGGGTTCAAACCCCCTCCCCATTGACCAACAAATTTTAAATTTTTAAATTTATTTTAGAGTTTTCGTTTCCCTATTTTTAAGAATGTAAACTGAATTCCCCCCCCCCCCGCCATAAGAGATGGTCTTAATACCGCCACTGTTCATATATCCCGTTCCAAATCTAATAATTAATTTAATAATAAACATCCAAGTCAAGAAGTTTGTATGGAATGTAGAGAACTCTTTAAAAATTTTAACTGTAATGTGAAAAAAAATTAAGGAGATAATTTTATACAAAATTTTTCTTAGAGCTGGATCTTTAAATTACGATTTGTGATCTATTTTGTTTTTATGTTTCTGGTATTTGATATGTATGGTTTCTGTGCATCTGGTGTTTGATATGTACGGATTTTGTGTCTCTGGTATTGGATATATACCCCCATGATTATATTAATAAACCAGAGTTTTACCCTCTGCACGCATTCACACCGAATCAACTGTTTGCATGCGCCTCTTACGATGAGTTAAAATAACTCGGAGAATTGTTGACACTGATTGCGGGTTCCCTTCTCCCTTTCTTTTTTATAGTAAAAAATGTCTTGAGAAATGCTATATATCGGCATGTCAATAACTCTACCAGGCTCTGTTGCTAAATATCTTTTGTCTTACTTCAAAATGTTATTATAATTATGATTAATTTTAATTAAAAATAAGAATAATTATTTTCTTAATTAAAAATCTAAATTATTGTTATTTTATTTTTACCCTCGAAAACTATATTTCATAAAAATCTTGTGCAACTTAAGCGCTTTGTTATCCCTTCACAAGGGATAACAAAGTGCTTTATAATAATTCCCTTTATAATAATTTAAAATAGCAATATTCATTTCTTTAATAAATGAATGTAATACTTGATTTACTTTTTAATCGAAACACGATTTGGATTCCCCCACATTTTTTTTCCAATCCCTCAGACGCCTGATCCACTATAAAATTAGGATCCTCTGAACTTTTGATTTTCATATATTATGGGCCTCCTCATTTATTTATATTCAGATTATGCACAAAAAATATTAAATAAAATACCCCCTTACAACTCTGTTCCCTAATACATGTTAAAAATGGAATATTTACTGACAAAACACATGATTCGCGCGCGTTCTTTTGTTAAGTTTTAAAAAATAGTTAAAATATCGAGCACACATATTTTTTTTACATAATCGTTTCCTTCAGTAGGGGTTTTATTTCCAACCTTCCACTTGAGAATAGCAAGATCGACACATTTATCAGTACATCCAATTTATAAATATCTCCCTTTCCCCCTGTGATGTTACTTTAAAATAAAATAAGAACACTTTGGCATTGCACATACGGAAATTTGGAATGGTGGTCGTATAAATTACAAGAAATTTGATCGATATATGCGATTTTTAATCTGTTGAAAGAATCCGGTCAATACAAAACACGTTTTTCACTTTGAAAAAATTGAATTACATTTATCTAAAATTTCCTGTGCGATGTTTTCAAACTGCGGTAAGGACAACAATAATCAGTGCCGGTTTATCCATTGGGTGCTTGGGGTGGTCATTCAGGGGCCCGGAGATACCTAGAAGGGCTTGGATAAACTGGATTTAATCAGATTTTCTGGTTAAAAATTTCAATCCTGCAGCGTCAAGGGGGCCTACAGATCTTTTACGCCCAGGGCCCGAAAGGAGCTTAAATAGGTACTGATTATAATGTAAATTGAAGTTAATTGAATTTTTACCTCATGATATTATATTTCAATGTCGTAGCGATGGTCTTTACTTTGCATCGGACCTTTTGCATATTTTTCATGCTTTGAACTTAAAAACCGATCATCTAATAAACATTTACAAATACTGAAAACATAATACATCAAAACATTTTACCTGCATTTTTCCGCTGTATTATTCCTCGAATTTATATCTTTGTAACGCTTTGATGTCAGCAAAATCCTCATCGAAATGAGTAAAAAGATTGGCGAAAGTGTTACTAAAAGAAGATCCCTGAATTGAGTTTTTCTGCTGAGTTCTATATCTCATTCTCTTGAAAGATGCTGGAGTAAAAGAGCGAAAACTCGTTTAGAAGTGAAAGAATCGAAGAGCAAAATGAGCTAATATTTTAGTTTATAATGAACCATTATAACACTTTTAATTATTAAGAAACACATTTATATATATATATATATATATATATATAATGCATAAACAGGATATATGAATTATAGTATCTAGTTGAATTCACAGCGCTTACAGTTACCGTTACAGTTATCCCTCCCAGAGCTTTGTGGTCGTGGTAGCCTAGTGGTCAAGGTAACGTACTAGTGAGTTTTCGAGCTTGTCACGAGTTCGAGCTTAGTACCATTGAAGACCTGCCATGCAGGGGAGCGATGCACGTTAAATATGTCGAGAGCTCAAACGTCCTCCTGTTGGTAGGGTAGTTAGGAGAGGATGATGTCAGCTCAGGAGTCGTCTTCGTCACTTGACTGAGGTTCAAAATGACGAGGTCCGTCGCCAATAGCTCTCGTTTTGCTTTATAAAGCGACGTTAATATAACTCTCATTTACGGAAGCACTTGATTGCAATCAAATCGATTCACTAGTCTAGGTTTGAGGGGAGGAGAGTAGAATTTCCGTAGTATTAACGAATTCAAAATGGCCTTTGCGACCGTGATAGCCTAATGGTCACGGAGTCGTGGCTGGAGTGACATGAATTTGAGCTTTGTGCCGCTTGAGACCCGCCTTGCCGAGTAGCAACTGCACGTTAAATCTTTCATGACTCATAGGTCCTCGCATTGGCGTGGTGTGGAAGTTAGGAGAGGGATGTCAGCTCAGGTGTCGTCTTCGTCACTTGACCGAGGTTCAAAATGACGAGGGCTGCCACCAATAGCCATTGTATGCTTTAGATTTTATTTTATTTTTTTCCTTGAAATTGTGTAGCTACTAGGGGCTATTGATGACAGATTTTGAAATTCTGAACCTCGATCAAGTGACAAGAACGACACCTGAGTTGACACCCACCTCTCCTAACTTCTACACCATGCCAAAGGGAGGATAATGAGCCTTGACAGATTTAATGTGCATCAGCCCCTCTACATGGCGGGACTTCAGTGGTACTAGGTCTTGAACCACATTACTCCAAAGTGAGTTGTTTGAATCACGAAAGATTTAAGCAGGTCAGCCCCTCTACACGGTGGGTCTTTTGTGATACCAGAAAAATGATACATTCAATTTCAATTTTATAATTTTTGATGAAGATATAAGTGAGTGAGGGAGAGTTATATTACACTATAAAGCTACACGAGAGCTATTGGCGACAGACTTCGTACCTTTAAACCATGGTCAAGTGACGATGACGACATCCGAGCTGGTACCCCTCCCCTCCAAAGCTCCTCACCACTGACGTAGCTAGTTCTGAGTAGGCCCTGTATCAAAATTCATTAGGAACCCTTTTTTAGGTATTTAGGTATGATACTGTAGTTCCTAATTTTGGGAGTGGCCGCAGTAGCCAAGTGGTCAAGGTATCGGATCATGGCTAGCGTGTCATGAGTTCTAGACCAGTACCACTGAAGACCGTGTAGGGGAACGATGCACGTTAAATCTGTCGAGAGCTCAAACGTCCTCCCGTTGGTGTGGTGTGGTAGCTAGGAGAGGGGTGCCAGCTCAGTGTCATCCGCATCACTTGACCATGGTTCAAAATGACGCGGTCCGTTGCCAAAAGCCCTCGTGTATAGCTGAACAGTGCGAAGTTAATATTCACTCACTCACTCACTCCATATTTTGGGGACCCTGTAGCTTCGGGGTCCTGTATCATTGATGCAGCTAACATGGCGGTAGATGAACCTCTGCTTCTCACCATACAAACGGGAGGACGTTTGAGCCTCGACATATTTAAAGTACATCGACCCCTTCTGCAGGGCGGAACAAGGCTCGAACTCATGACAACGAGTTTTTGATCTTGACCACTAGGCTACCAATACCACGAGAAAAAAAGAGTTGTTTCGTACTTTAGATCCTCTGTAATTGTAGCAGTCACCACTGTGGTCGATGAAGCCACTAATATTTTTTGTAATATACCTAGAGAGCTCAATATAAGCTTTGTCTGAAATCTTACTTCTTGCAACTTTTTTTTATCATACAAATGTTTTGATCGCTTTATCATTGGTTATTCAAGCATAGAATGCTCTAAATTCATGTGATATCATAATCACATGATAGAGACAATCACGTGTTTCTTGCCAATCAGTTAAAAATTCATGTGACGTCATAGTCATACCATAAATACTGTCACAATTTTCCAGGTAATCAATTCATTTGCTTTACTGTTGCCAACGTTTTCTTTTTGAGAAAACTTTCTTTTAAATAGCACATGCAAACAGAATGCTGTTGATTAGAAAATACGTGTACTGGCGTAGCTAGTCTTGAGTGGGCCCGTATCAAACTTCCTTGGGGGCCCATTTAGTAAAATAAATAAAAGGGATCGCCTTAACCCTTTCACTACCGAGTAAAAGTTATGAGATTCACGCCCTTTAGTGCCACCGCTAAGTAATAAAGGTATATAAGTTTCACTTGCACGTAACGGAATCTTAGAACTCGATTTTTACCCACTTTAAAAGATCGGATTAATTCGAAATTTTGCACACTTGTCAAGGACCAATGACAATACAATAACTTCATAATTTTGTTCCATTGTCCTTATCACACGATCGTCAGGAATAACGATAATCAGATTTGGCGACAATTCCATATACTACTTCCAGATTTGGCAATTTATTGCATATACAATTTTCAAATTTGGTGACTAATTCCATATATATCATTTTCAGATTTGGTGACTATTTCCATATTCCATTTCCAGATTTGGCGACTAAAAGAATAAGGTGTAACCCTAAAGCGAGTGTTTTTAATTTAAAGCGAAAAATATGCAAGTGTAAAATACACTTGTGGTTAATACAAGGAAGACAAACAAAAAAAAAGTGTTCTTTATGTGAGAAAGTGGCGGGTGGGTGTGTATTAGCAATTTCTAATCATAATATAAACATTTTTCGGAAAATGAAAATTAAAAAAGGCTCGTGCAATCTAAGTTTTCTAATTTATCTTCAAACTGCTAAATATTTTTTATCTATATATATAAAGGAGAAAAGCGACTGACTGACTGACTGACTAATCACAAAATCTCTGGAACTATTCAACCTACAGACTTGAAATTTGGTAGACATGTTCCTTTGATAAAGTAGACATCAGCTGAGAAAGGATTTTCCGAAATTCGAAACGCAAGGGGCGTTACGGGGGGTTAAGGGCTTTAATAATAATTGTTTCCATGTTTAAACTACTTGATGTACAATCTTGAAATTGGGTAAGCGGATTCCTTTCAGAGAGTAGAGATCCGCTACAAAATGAGTTTGCTGAAAATCGACCCCCAAGTGGCGTTGCAGGGGCTTAGGGGGCGTTATAGATAATTATTTCCATTTTTAAACTATTTGACGCACTGTCTTTAAATTTGATACATAGATTCCTTTCGTAGAATAATGATCAGTTACAAAACGGGTTTTGTGAAAACAGATTTCTAAGTGGCGTTGCGGGGGATTAAGGGGCGTAATAGATAAATATATCCGTTTTTAAACTACTTCACCTACCTGCTTGAAAATTGGTAGGTAAGTTTCTTTCCTGGAGTAAATATCCGTTACAAAATGGGTTTTGGGAAAATTGACCCCCAAGGGGGTTGCGGGGGCGGGGGGTTTAAGGGGCGTTATAAATTCCTATTTTTAAGTTATTAGACGTACAGTCTTGAAACTTAGTAAGCAGATTCCTCTCATAGGGTAGAGATACGCTAAAAATGGGTTTCGTGAAAATTGCCCCCAAGTGGCGTTGAGGGGACTTAAGGGGCGTTATAGATAATTATTTCCGTTTTTAAACTATTAGACGCACAGTCTTTATATTTGATAAAGAGATTTCTTTCATAGAGTAGAGATCAGCTATAAGAAGGTTTTGTGATAACAGACCTCTAAGTGGCGTTGCAGGGGAATAAGTGGCGTAAGAGATAAATATTTTCGTTTTTAAACTATTTGACTTACCTGCTTGAAAATTGGTAGGAATGTTTCTTTCATGGAGTAAATATCCGCTACAAAACGGGTTTGGAGAAAATTGACCCCCAAGGGGTGTTGCGGGGGGTTAAGGGCAAATATAAATAATTATTTCTTTTTTAAACTATTAGACTCACAGTCTTGAAATTTGGTTAGCAGATTCCTCTCATAGGATAGAAATACACTGCAAAATGTGTTTTTGTGAAAATCGACCCCTAGGTGGTGTTGCGGGGGTTCAAGGGGCGTTATTGATAATTTTTTTGCATTTTTAATTAATTGGACGCACAGTCTTCAAATTTTGCTAAGCAGATTCCTTTCATAGAGTGCAATTCCCCTACAAAATGGGTTTTGTGAAAACAGACCCAGAAGTGGCATTGCGGGGGCTCAAGTGGCGTTATAGACAATTATCCCCATTTTTAAACTGTTAGACGTACAGTCTTGAAATTTGATAAGTAGATTCCTTTCGTAAAGTAGAGAACCGCTACAAAATGGGTTTCGCGAATATCAACTACCAAGTTTAATTTCGGGAGATTAAGAGGAGTAATCGATAAATATTTCCATTTTTAAACTACTTGATCATCCTGCTTGAAAATTGGTAGGCATGTTCCTTTCATGAAATAGAGTTCCTCTAACAAAGAGTAAAATGAAAATTGACCCCTAAAGATGTTTGCGAGGGGTCAAGAGAAGTTACAGAAAAAAATTCCTGTTTTTAATTGTTAGACCCATATACTTGAAATTTGTTAAGCATGTTTCTTTTGTTGAATAGGGATCCACTAAGAATAAATTTTAAGCAAATCAAGAGTTCTGGGGGGTTTCAGGGGGTTACTGGGACGTATTGACAAAAAAAATTACTTTTTTCGAGCTACAAGGACTATAATAATGAAATTTGGTTTGCATTCTTCTTTTGTTGAATTGAAATCCGCTAAGAGCAGTAATTTTGGAAAACGGCTCTCAACGGGATTACGGGGATATTTATAGTAAAACTTCTGCTTTTTTCTGTTAGATTTAGACTTGAAATTTGGCTTGCATGTTCAATTTACGGAGTAGAGATCCACCGAAAATTGGTTTTGCGGGAATCCACTTCGTTTTTGAGTTATGAAAGAGCAAACATCATTCTATGCTTCAATTTTAGAGATTTTTAGAAAATACAAATTAGATGAGTTCTGCTCTTTTTTTTTATCAACAGGTGACAGTTACAGATATAAGTATATTTTTCAATTCAATCGAATTCTTAATGCTAGGACTTAGATATCAATAATTTATACATATATATAAGCAGTATAAAACATCATGAAATACCCAGCGAAGCGGGCGGGTAACAGCTAGTATTTTTATAAAGCAATACGTTTAGAAGTGATGCTAAGAATTAACATTATATCAATATGTTTGAAAGGGGATAGTACAATTGACACTTAATATTGTCATGCTTTTATTAACTTGCTTTCTTGAAGGTCTGTCCGGGGGAAAGTTTGTAATTGATCAAACTGTGTGACTTTCCGATGAGTTACAGATTTGAAATTTGGACCATAGCTCAGAAGTAAAGGAGAATGTATAAAAATGTGAAAAAAGAAAAGAAAATAAACGAAAAGGAGGATTTTTTGCTTATTAGTCCGTTATAAAAACATGGTACATTAAATTTTTTTCATTCGAACTTTTTTTACTTAACACATTTTTAATTGTTTGACCTGTTTTATAGAGACGGAATCCAATATAACGATATATACGGTACTCATCCGAGGCCCCGTAAACGGAGAGAATAAATACACACTTCAGACCTTTTAATTAATATCCATTGAAGAGCAAGTATTATATAATTCCGGGTCCAAATATCAAACTCAAGGATAATTTCAACAATGAATAAATGACAGTTTTAAAAACTAAAAAACACGCCTTAATCGAACCAAAAAATGAAAATAAATTATAGTTTAAAAAAACCCCTAAAAAACACGCTTTTATAGTGAATCGAACTAAAAAGTAAAATTATATTTAATATAAGAATAAAATGATGAACGAGAAAAATAATATCATTGGGGTAAAAGCGTGGGGTGCTTTGTATTACATTTTTACTCTAACTCAGCATTTCGGAATTCAAGTTAAAAATTTTAGCAATTGATATATTTATACAACCTCCCACGTTTTTACCCCCAATGATGTTATTTTTCTTTCATCATTTTATTCTTTTATTAAATATTATTGTTTTACTTTTTAGTACCATTCACTATAAAAGCGTGTTTTTTAGTTTTTTCTTAAACTATAATTTTTGTCACGTGGTTTATTGGAGAAAAGAAAAGGCATATTTTTTTTAACTTAAAAATTGTTTACTTTGGCTTTAAAAAAAACAAAGAAAAGAAAAGGATAAAAAATAATAAAATGAAAAAAAAATTTAGTCTCTAAGAATTACAATATAACAAAAAATAAATTATAACTTATCTGTTGTGTGATATATCCTGAAACATGGTTAAACATATAAACCAGTATGACATTCAGAACATTCGCACGAAAAATTAAAAAGTTCCTAAGACACACGGTAAATGAAAAAAAAAAAAAAATGGCAGCAAATGAAGAATAGAAGAAAAATAAATTATAGTTTAAAAAAAACTAAAGAGAACATGCTTTTATACTGATTCGAACTAAAAAGTAAAAAAATAATTCTTAATAAGAATAAAATGATGAACGAGAAAATTAATGTAATTGCAGTAAAAGCGTGGGGTGCTTTGTACTACATTTTTACACTAACTCAGCATTTCGGAATAGAAGTAAGAAACTACAATTGATATATTTATTGAACACCCCACGTTTTTACCCCCAATGACATTAATTTTCTCTTGTTCATCATTTTATTCTTTATTAAGAATTATTTTTTGACTTTTTAGTTCGAATCAGTATAAAAGCGTGTTCTCTTTAGTTTTTTTTAAAACTATAATTTTTTTATTTCCATTTTCAGAAAAATGTTTATATTATGGTAAGCAATATTCCGACGCACCTCCCCTCCTCTTTCTCATATAAAGAACACTTTTTTTTTTGTTTGTTTTATTTCTATTAACCACATCTTTAGAATTACATCTTAATTTTTTTAGTCCCTAAATTTGGAAATAGTCACCAAATCTATAAAAGTATATGGAATTAGTTCCAAATCTGGAAATGGTATATGCAATAAGTCGCCAAATCTGAAAATGGTATATGCAATAAGTTGCTAAATCTGGAAGGAGTATATGGAATTTTCGCCAAATCTATTAATCGCTATTTCTGACGATCCTTATAAGGACAATGGAACAAAATTATGAAATTATTGTATTTTCATTGGTCCTTGACAAGTGTGCAAAATTTCGCATTCATCTGACCTTTTGAAGTGGGTAAAAATTGAGATCAAAGATTCCGTTACATACAAGTGAAACTTATAAAAGCGTGTTAAAAACACATTCAAACGAATAAAAACACACACGCTTAGCTATGAATTTCATCGTTCCTGAAATATACCGTTTCAAATTCCTTCCTCACCTTTTTTCCGAAATAAGTAAATTCTTTAGAAGCACAGTCAATGTCATTTTATTGTATTCCAAAGCCTTGGGACTAGTTTTAAACAGAGCAGCACAATACAAAAAGTCCTCCTTTGGAAGGACGAAAATACACGTCCGGGGCGAAACGCACCAGCTCAGCAGGACGTGTATACACGCCCGCGACACTTAAGGGGTAAAAATAAAACTTACTTATGAGAGTTTAAAAATATTTCACATGCTGGGACCTCTGTAGTTAGAAGGAACCGTATCATTGATACGGTTGATACGGTGGTAGCTACGCCCCTGGTAGTATAATTATTATTTGTTTAAATATTTGAAAAACTTTTTGAAGAATTTAAACATTTTTACGATTTGAAATATTACCTAACTTTTAAAAGTGGAACAATAATTATAAGTCTAATGTCAGTTTGTTTCAAATTCAATGGAAATCACGTGCCAGTCATGAATTTAACCTATTGGGTCAGCATACCATTTCAATAGCTGGAATTTTCGGATGCACTTTCTGGCATCCTTGCAGTGCAGCTTTAAATGGCACCGAAACTTTAAAAATAATCTTCTGACATTCCCGTAAACGCATTTAAAGTACTTGAATAGAACTCAAAACCTTTCTCGAGCGAATGCTTCCCCAAGATTGACTGCCGTGACTAAATAGCTTCAGCAATCTGTCATTCAAAGGTCGTTTAGAAACTTGATTGGATGCCATCTGCGCCTATCCTACAATGTGGACGAATTAGAACGCTAATTGAACACATTTGACATACAATTTTTCAAGACGTCATTCGGGTGCTTAGCACATGCAAGAAGTTCTAAAGGGGCGTTGGGACTTATATATACTTATCTGGGAGCAACTCTTTGAAGAATTAAATAATTAAATTGTTATAAAATGGCAATCGGTTTCTTTCACTGTATTGTGGGTCTTTTTCACACCTCGGTTGTCTTTTTACAGTTATTGTTCTGCTTTAGTTCAATCGGTACATTCTATTTCCTTTCAAATAGGGTTGCGGATTGGTACTTTACCATAGCAGACATAGTACATTCCCAGGAGCTGGTATTACTTTCTAGTGCGATATAGACCATATAGGTGAATATCAATTGCCAAAAAGTAATTTTGATGCCCAGTTTCCATCCCAGAGGGAGGCACCTAAGCTCTGAATATGCAAAATTGAACGAGGAATTTAATTTTGCCAAAAGCACCCAAGCCAAACAGGTACTCTAGGTATCTTTAACATGCCGCATAAACATACAATATGAACGCAGTTGGTTTGCTTCATGAGGAAATTACTTAACAAAAGGATCCTGCATGTCGAATTTCAAGTTTGTTGGTCTAATAGTTCCAAAGATGTCGTAACGGGTAAATGAATGAATAAGTCGCTTTTCTCCGTCATATATAAAGATGACACTTCGTCAGCATTCTCCTTCATGCATAATAATGAAGAAACATAAAAAAAGTGAAAAACACAGTTAATTAAGAAGTTATATATTTTTGTGAACGAGAAAAGATACAAAATTAAATATTCTTATGACGTCACTTCAAACAGATTTATTACAGGCAGGAAATTAGTTGATTGTCTTAAGGTATTACATTAAGATTTCTTATACTGTTTTTTCTTTCTATTTCCAATGAGGCTGCGGATTGGTAAAACCATTGCAGACCTAGAACATTCTCCGGGAGCTGGTATCATTTTTAGTGCGGCACCGTATAGGTGGAATACCAATTGCCGTATTGTAATTTTGAGACGCCTAGTTTTCTCCCCAGAGCGAGGCACCTGAAGTCTGACGATCCGAAATGGGACAAAGAATGAAATTTTGCTTAGAGCGCTCATGCCAAACAGACACTCTCGGGATCTTTAACTTACAGCACTTTCCATCATGCGGCATGAACGCTGTTGATTTTTTGCATCATGAAAATCCCCCGCTTGGGACGGGGTCGAACTCGCAACCTTGGGTATACAAGACCAGCGACAAACCAACCACGCTACCCAGCCTGTCCTAATACTTTTGTAGGAAATTATGTGTGATAATAAATTATTAGAGTGAGATCATTAGTGCTAGTTCTTTTAAGAAATGCAGTTTGTCCATCGTACTGAAATACTTGTCATCTAGAATTTTTTTGTGGGGAAGGCGGGCATTTTTCATTGAAGGCAGGAATTTAGATATCTGTAAATATTCGATTAAGAACAGTGATTGGCTAGACAATGTGCAATGTGTTGCTTGGGAAGGAATGAAAATGGGAAGATAATAAAAAAAAAACCGGTATTACCTTTGTCTCGCAGTAATGTAAGACTTACTATTACACCATGCTTCAAATTGTGTGTACATCAGTCGGCCCTCTATTTAACGAAATCACTAAATCCCGAAAAAAGAGTTCGTTATATAGAAAATTCGTTAAATAGAGATTCCTCTTTTAATATAAATAGAAACCACATAAGAAAATTGAGATTCATAAACACTATATGTCATTTAAAAAAAGTAATTATTCATTTAAAAAAAAAAAACGAGCCTTACAGTAGTCGCATACGATGTGTAACATCTGACATGTTAACGTGGTAAATTCGCATTAGCAAATTAAATCCTGAAAAAAATGAATCGAGTATGATTGGAAATAATTTTTTCTATGGAATAATTATATCTTTAATGAAAATTTTATTTAATTAACACAAGGAGTAATGCAATTTTGTTATCAAAAATAATTATTCTTGTTCAATTTGAGGAAGAGCGGTGATGATAATTTATGATAACTAAAATATGACACATATACTTGTGTTTTCAAAGTATTTAAAAACCGTTGGAAAATAGCGTCTATAACAGTACCACTGTTAGTTGTCGAATCATTTCGATTTGTGTTCATTTCGAGCTTGAGTTCATCATTCAAAAAAGCTATGAGTGGCTCATCTTCTAGCAAACTGAAGTTAACTTTAAAATCACCACTCAAAATCATGGGAAGCGAGTGATAGTTTTTTTTTTAAAAGAGCTGAACCCCCTTCCGTATATGGTAAAAGTAAAAAATGCAGGAAATCTCTAATTTTTTGAACCGTTTGATTCGGAGAAATGTGTACGACCACCGAAATCACTATTTATTCTTTTTCAAATAAGCATTTTGCCGCACATATGCCCCAATTTCTTGACTAACAATACCCAGTCCACTTGTATGACGATAAGTAATAACCATATGTCGAGCCACAACATGTGAGTTGTTCTGTTTACGATAGATCGTAACACCAGCTGCTCTGTGGCCCGGTCGTTTAAATTGTACGCAGCACAATCGAAGCCAGGTATGCTTCTTCTCTGATCCTAAAGTGAGAAAACGAAAACAAAGATCCCACGGCTTAGACCGCAGGGGGTGGGAGATGGGGGGCGGAGCTCCTCCCGAATGAAGGAGAAAGAAAACAGAACTTCACTGAATAGCGCGTGCTTCCCCAACTTCCTGTTACACATTTCCGTCCCTTTTCACGAAATCACTCCCACAAATCTTCAGCAATCGAGAGGAAAGATGTTACACATCAAAAATTAGTAACACTGTGTTCATTTATATATTTTACACTTCAAAAAGAAATTTGCAAGGAGAACAACAAAAAAAATATATACATTGTCCAGAAACACGCAGTATTTTCAATAAAAAACGTAATTTTATATTAAGATTAATGAATTTTTTAACGACACTGTCAATTTAAGCCTACAAGTAATTTTAACCATAAATTATTTTATAACTACTATTTTTAAGCACAAACTGCCACATACGTATTAAATTTAATTACTAATCAAATCTGTTAATTTTACTTGTTTTTTTTTTTTAAATTACGGCAATTTCATTGCTGTAGGTGATTTAGGCACCTGATAAAACCAGTTCAAAGCTATTGATCACCATAAAATGTGCTAAAAGAGAGAACAATTTGAAAAATGTCTTGAAATATTTGAAAAATAGGGGAAGAAAAAAAATCGAATCACAAAAGAAAAAGTTCGTTGAATAGAAAACTCGCTTCGCTATTTGGAGGTTATTTTATGAAGAAAATAGTAAAATGTTCTTGGTACCAGGAAAAAGTTCGCAAAATAGAAGTTCGTTCTATGGAGGTTTGACCGTATATACACACACATACAAAATCCTCAACCATTTGAGAAAAAAGTATGAACATGAAATTTTTTCGTAAGTGTGAGAGAAATTCCTAAGGGTTCTCAGGGGTGTTAACTTTTTCTGGGGAGGGCTGAAACATATAACTCTTTTAAATTAAAATTAAATAATTCGAATCTTTTACACATTATTTATAAAAGAATGAGGCTTCAGAAAAGTGTAAAATGTTTAAAATATAATCATAATTTTAAAAATTATAAGCATATGAATATAAGAAATTTTTTATAAGAAATATTAAGTCTTACTGCGAGCGCGCTATTTTCTAAAATAGTAGGTTTTGATGCATAAAACTTTATAGAATTATAAAATGTATCATACACTTTAAGCCCTAGTAAAATAAGAATAATATATCTTTTGTATTTCAAAATATTTGAAAATATTGAAATTTTTTTTAAAAAATTTAAAAATTTAATTTTTTTTTATTTTTTAAAAAATATAATTTATTATTCTATTTATTTAAATTTACTACGTGTAATAAGGATACATTTAACTTTATAAATCAACTTATTGCTAGTAGTTAAAGCTAATACTTTTGAAAATAGCATACTCATGTAAAACTTAATTAATATTTCTTATAAAAAAATTTCGTATTTTCATATGCTTATAATTTTTAAAATTATGATTATATTTTAAACATTTTACACTTTTCTAAAGCCTCATTCCTTTATAAATAATGTGTAAAAGATTCGAATTATTTAATTTTAATTTAAAAGAGTTATATGTATTTGAATATTGTTTATATTTTTAGCTCTCCTGAAAACGTTAACACCCCTGAGACCCCTTCATAGCATGTGGAATGTATTTATAAATAGCAAACGTTTAGAGACTTTTCTGCTCCCCAATTATAAAATAAAAAAATGTGAAATTTCTAAAATTGAAAATTTAAAAGTGAAATTCTTCTATTTTCTTATTCTGTTAAGTGTAATATGTTTAGTTATATGCAATACAAAAATGTGTGTGTGTGTGTTTTTTTTACATTTTGTGGGGGGGGGGCAAAAAAGTGACCGCTTTAGAGGTTAATATATTGTTGGAACTCATAGCTATCAATGGAAGATATAAGTGAAAATCTTGAATAACCTAACTGGAAATACATGATTGATTAGAAAGGAACAGAGAGAGAGAGAGATCACGAGCATAATCTTTTCCTTTTCAAGTTCTTACTATGGATATGATGGTATTTTCACTGGAGATTCGTGTTTGATTATCTAGGTTTATATAACCCAACTTAATCAGTTATTTCAATCCAGATTAAGAAGATTACAGGCAACCTAGATAACTCCAGAAACATGGTTTCAAGATAACAAAGGGAAAGACTAGAACGAAGTGCAAGTTACTGTGTGTAAAAAAAAAGGCAGTCGATTTGTTTAAGTCTGTAGTCACTTAAGGTATCCGATTACCCTAAAACTGTGAATTTTGCCAAAAATTGACAAATTTTTTTTATAATTTTATTTTATGGGCCATCTTATTATCTTTATAAAAATACCAAATTTATCATTTTCCGTTTACTAGAACAAAAACTACAAGTGTTTTAGTAAAAGCAGACGCCATTACCTTAAGCAAGATGTACTTTAAAACGCATTTTACTCGAAATGTGTTTTTATGAAAATAATCAAACGGAGTCAGCGAGTGCTCAAAAAGTTCTGAACATAATTAACTGAAATTTTTTCTGTAAGTTCTGTATAATAGTATAACTATTTTAACCTTCAGATGTATCAATTACTGTTTTATTGCGAAATTTACAGTCCCTTATGTGAATATAATCACTGTCTTTTTAAGCATTTTCATATAGTAACCGAGATAAAGTGCTCTAGTTTTTGTAAAAAAGAAAATATTTCTTATCCTGAGGTCATTTCAAAATTGAATAATATAGCAACACATTAGACGGAAAAAATTGAAAATTTGTTCACAAACCTTTGGTGCAGAATGGGCCGCGTTTATGCTATTTTTTGTCAATTTTTACCTATTTTTTCCCATTTTAGCAATAATAATTTCCTTTTCTCTTCTTAATTTTAGCACATTTTTCTTAAAATCCACTAAACAAATCTAAAAATGAAAAAAAAAAAAAAAAAAAATCCCCAAATCTCCTTTTTTTTTTAAAAAAAAAAAAAGTTGTCGCAACCAGTCGGATTAGTCCAGAGTAAGTCCAACCTTAAGATTCTGGAGCGTTTTTACCAATGAAAAGTTACAATATTTATTCCATTTGCAGATAAGTTTCAAATTTTATACAAAACTGAAGGAAATGTCATTTTTAGCTTTCTTTCTTAAGTACTTTCGATGAACGTTTCACAAACATAAGTAAAGGGATTGAGTTGGATGCTTGAGTAAATGGCTTGAGGCAAATTTTGGGAGACTACTTTATCAATGGTTATGTTCATATACAGGTGGTTATCAAAATAATAGAAATATCTGTGAATGAAAGTGACATTTTGATTGCGCTTCGTAAGCATTAAAATATAATAATAGCTACCAGAGTCCCCCCCCCCTTCATAAACAGAAATGTATATATTCTGGTAGTATGTGGTAGCTTTATTGAAGTTCTGTAAGTCTAGGATTTTTTTCAAAAGCGTAAAATATCGGACCTCTCAGATTTTTTAAGACGTCAAATTGTAGGAATCTGTCTGTATGGAGCAAGTGTGACAGAAACATACCAACTTTTAGGCATTTCAAGCGGTATGGAGTCTAAAGCCATGACAGCACATACACAGCACGACAAGACAAGCTCGGCAAAGCAAAATAGTGGATGAAAAGAGAAGCTCTATGAAAGAGACCGACGGCTATTGAAACGGAATGCAATGTCTAAAAAGAGAACAACTGCAGCAAAAGTGACCGCAGAGCTCAATCAGCCCCTGGATTCTCCAGTGTCAATGATTGTAGTTAGAAAGCACCTGATCAGCAATTCCCAAACCACTTGACCGCTGTGCATATCGAGGCAGGCTTGAGAGCGTCGTGGAATGGAGGGATGTACACGTCGTACCACAGCGGTGTCCTCCGAAGTACAAGCAGTATGCAGACGAGCATCTGATTCCATTTGTGAAGTCACATGTCTCCAACACCAAATCCTTGGCATTGCCTCAGAAAAAAATTCAACGGTGTAAGATCTGGTAATCGTGATAGCCATAGAAAGGAGGCCTCATGTCCAACCCAAAGGCCAGGAAATTACATACAAGAGCATAGAAATGTGCCGGAGTCCCATCATGAAGCATCTCTCATTTCTTCATCATCATTAACTCGTATTTTTCTCGTTTACCACGGATCGGACAGCTCCAGTTATTTGGGATATTTTTTATAAACTTAAAACGTGGAAGCTGATTGTGCTGAGTCGGTCGCTATTTTCAGGACACCTAGTATTTATAATTAAGATGCTAACATTATATTTTTTACGTATTGCCAATACTTTAATAATAACTGTGTTATAATTATAAATAAAATAGTAGCATTACATTACATTATTTTTTAAGTGAAAACTTCTTTAGCGGCGTTGGGCACTTTTTGGTTGGGGAAAATCTTATGGGTTCGCGTCATCAACATGCTGACTTGCGCATGCGCAGTGTGCTGTTCGTGGCGCACGCGCAGTGTGCTGTTCGCCTTAGATACTTTTTGGATGGGTGAAATCTCGTGCGTTCGCGTCACCGACATGCTTATAGGTGTATATGTGTAGCTATACAGCTGACGTATAGTGCTGTGTACATCTTATAAGTGAAATTGAATGGATTTAGGGAAAAGTTCAATGTATATATACTCTGCATTGTTGAAATAGTGTTTTTGTTTGATTATTATTTGAATTGTTTAATTGAAGAATCATTGTGTAGTACAATAGTGAGTACTAAATAAATATACTAATATTTTTAAGATAAAAAATAAATAACAGAAAATTATTTTAAATACTCGTATTTAATTTGGAGTTTGAAAATTTTGTATTTATTTTCTAATATTTAACCTCTGTAATGCATCACGCAATCCGGATTAGCATTTCACAGTGGCTTAGACGTTTTCTTACTACCGTGGTAAAACAGACTTCTAGTTGTTCAATCATATTTTTATCGTGGATTTTGAAATTAAAAATTTTATAAAATCTAATAATAATTCAAGATTAATGTGTTGAAGTTTAAAATATGGTTATTAATGCAAATAAACATCCTAAAAGATCAACAAGTCATCGATAGGATCTAACATTTGAACTGAAAAGGTTACGAAACAATACACTACAAACGGCACCAAAACTTTTCTAGAATTCATCTCTAACAAGAAAGGATTACCGATTTTTTCACTCAATTGTCAAAGTTTGCATACGCATGCAGCTGACCTAAAAAATGATGCTATCGTAAAAAAAAGTCAAATGTTCTGCCTTTGTCAGAAATTCGTATGAAAAACGAAGAAAACTTGATATTCCGAATTTCAACTTTGTTGTAAGTTATAAAAGACCCGAAGTTCCAGCAACAGGCGTATCTATTTATCACATTACTAAAGATATGTCACACTTCATTACTTCACATATGGACATGCATACTAAATTCACTGGAAGCATTGGTGTTAATGTTTCTGATATAGGCAAAATATACGTTGCTCGTTGCGATTCCGAGAATGGGCAATACATATTAATGGTTGACGTTTATATTTCGCCTGGTAAATCTGTGAGACAGATACAACAATTTTAATTCGAAAATTTGATGATTTATACAGAAGAAGGTTCTGAAATACTCGAAAAAAGATTTGGTGAAAAATATATATATGATAATGTACCGTTGATTTTAAGTGGAGACTTCAATATTAACTTTACAGATGATAAAAATCTACCACTAATTGAATATCTAAATGAAACACTTAATTTAAATATGTCCAATGATCGAAAACTCAGTACTATAAAATATAAAACGATGATCGATGCGATTTTTACGCGATACTTAGATAAATTTGAATCAAACATTTTCCTTTCTTACATTAGTTACCATAAGCCTATTGTATCTTTTTTAGAACAAAATGAAATAATTGAGAGTAAAAAGTCTAAGTATTGTTGAAATTAAAGATGACAATGATGCAAACAATTAAAATAATGTTAAAATTCAAGTACATTGAAATTTAAGTAAATACAAATACTATCCATAAATAATATAATTGTACATTAATTGTTATTTCAATTGAATTGTATTTTTATTTTGTCATGATCCTGTACAGCCGTAATATATTTGAATAATAAAAAACCATATAAACATATGCATTTAGTTGTTGCTCGGAATGTCAATAGATGTGAAAACCAGATTGATGTTTATAATTTTAATTCAAACATTATGAAATTTCAAATTTTAATACTAAAAGTTCTACACGTTTTCACTTCTATCGGCAGTCTCGAAAACTGCCATTTTTTTTATTTTTTTTATGTAAATTACTATCGTGCCAAGAATAGGACAGTAGTGTGACATAGTTGCGATTATTACTTCAAAAGTCTTCATTCTTTATGAATTATAAAAAGGAAAATACAGTCATCGCAAACAAAGGATACATTGTGACATGCCTTTCCAGTGATATAATGAAACGGACGGAGAAGTAATGCAATCTATTCTGGTTTTCAAATTAAATGTTTCGCAATTACATAAGGTAAGTCATATCAACAATGGGACATCAAGTGAATAATTTTGTTGAGAGTAAAATATTTTTCAACAAACGCGATCTTTCATCATAGATTTGATTTGATTGCGATTTACGCCGCTCTGTGAACCCACATGAAGGCTATTGGCAACAGACTTCGTTACTTTGAACAGTAGTCTAGAGACGATCTCGAAACCAGAGCTCGCACTCCACTGTCCTAACTTCCATTCCATGCCAATTGGACGTCTTCGAGCCTTGACAGATTTAACGTGTAGGCCTAATGCCTAAACCTAATGCCACTGGAAACACGGCGGGTTTCCAGTGGCATTAGGTTTTGAATCAGCAATGCAACTCCAAACCGGCATCGAACCTCTTGACAGTCGTCGAGACAAATTCACTCTCAAAGTTTGGGAGAGAGCCGGAAGAGTAGATTGTAGGTACTGGAACGAGTACAGATGAGCAATACAGAGACTTAAGACTCAGACCTCTTTCACATGCGGAACTTTTTTGAAAAAACACCAACTTCCGTTACTAATGACTCGCTGTGGTCCTATACAGTTCTACTCCACTGTCGCTACTGCCCTTCCATCTAAACGACTCTGCCTAATTAACATGACATCAAATAAGTCTGACGAGCTAAAATCCTGTGCTCTGGAAACAATCGAACAAAAGTACCCAGCGAACGAGTGGTTCCATGTCTACACTGACGGCTCATACCTGCCAGAAACAAACGTAGCCGTCGCGGATGGTTCTGTCGGTTGTTTGAGGGCTCATTAGCAGTGGGAAAAAACGCCTTCAACTACGATGGCGAGGTCTTGGCTGTCTGTGAAGCTACTATGCAATTACTAGCTGCTGGCCTAGCTCCTGCAAAAATTGTCTTCTTCATAGTCTCAAGCTTCAATTTTAGCTTTAAGCAGCAATACACCCATTGGCTGCCTTAACACAATTCAGTGCCGAGCTAAAATTGTGGAGCTAATCTCATACGGCTGGACTGTGGCCTTACAGTGGGTCCCAAGTCATGTTGGGATGAGAGCCGACCAAAAAGCCAAGCAGGGATTCGAGTCGTCTCAACCGGAAGTCCCCTTGACTCTCAAAAGAGCAAAGAGCATTATTTCTACATTCATTGGCAAATATACTACCGTGACCCAAAAACCCAAGAGCCTTGGAAAGCTATGAGAAATTCTGGCCACTGTGGGTCCAATCCCGAGGCACCTGGAGAGAGCCGATTCTGTTGACCGCTTTCGCCTAACTATCGCACATGATTTTTGGAACTATACCTTCTCTGGCTTGGCCTGGCTGCTGACGAGACCTACTCACTCTACGACCATGCCAGAATGGATTGCAAGCACCTGCTCCAATGGACTGGAATCGAGGAATACCCGACTGACGACATCGTCAATCGGTACTGGGAGGCTTGGCGTCAAATGGTCAAGAAGCCAAGCACGGGCGTTGGATACATTAAAATAACAATCGGTAACAAAGGCCACTCGGATACTATGGTCACTTTTCATCGTAGAATAACAGATTGAAAAAATACCACTTGGGTGCTTGTTAATGTCGCACTGTAAAGCAACACGAACCTAGTTATTTTAACCTTGGTCAAGTTGTAACGGGTAAATTTCGGATTCTTCTGCTAATCCTCTTGGGGAAACAATTTTTTAATAGTGATTTTAGTTTAAAAACCGCTTTCCATAGAGATGACTTGATTTTATGCAAATGTAACTCCTATTTAAACTATGTCGTAGATTATTTGAAGTTAATGGTTAATCGTTGATCGTTAAGCGTGGAATCTAATTATAGGAAAAGGTGTACTGTGATTGGAGTGTCGCGCGTTCTGAGATAAATATTCGTCATTGAATCCACCAAGAATTGTGGAAGTAAATAACCTTGGAGCTGATCGAGCTATTAGGATTCGAGAAGGATTTCAACAAGGAACTCCAATTGAAGCAAAGTGAATTTCAATGTACTTGTATATCCGATTAAGGGTTAAGATTTCAGGTTGCTCCCAGAGTTCAGCTATAAAATTGCATATTTCATAAAGTGTTAAAGATATATAATAAAAGTAGCTATTTCTAAGATCGTATCTGCTTCTTCCTCGAACGCTGTGGCACCCACGACCTACGGGCCGCGACAAAATGAAGACGACGACATCTGAGTTTGCATCCCCTCTCCGTACTACCACATTTCGCCAACGGGGGGGGGGACTTTGAGCTTCGACATATTTGAAATGCATCAGTCTCTCCATACGGTGGGTTTTCAGTGGCACCATGACACACCAGCCGTGTGAAAATAGCCACCAAGCGACTGGGACCACTAAAAATTACGAAAATCACTACAACAGGCATACTTGGCGATTCATCGAAACATGACCAGAAAGATTATATAGAGCAAATTTTTCCAAAGGGGGTACGTGTACCACAAGGGGTACGGGAAGAGTATGGTTCGGATACGTGTTGCACCGGACTTAAGTAGGGATATGCACTGCAACGTGTTTATCTGCACCTACTTCTGAGTTCACATGAGTCAAGTCAAGACAGTATTGTGAGGCGTGAGATGGTCCGGTGTGACATGACGGGAATATACCACACTTCGATACAGGGACAACTTACTTCATTAACAGTTAGTGGTTTCTCCAGGTGCCTGCTTTTTTTTTAGCTTTTGTGCGATTTTTCTTATAGGAAATGTTTGTTATGTGCTTTAGTAAGTGCCACTTGATGTTGATTATTTTTATAAAATATAATATTTAGCCCTACACATAGGTTATGGATCTCTGGTTGAAATCTGGATTAACCGAAAGACATAATCTGGTTGAAGTTGCTTTTTCGGCATTTGTAGACATTAAGTTGAAAAAAAGGAACAGACTATTGGACGTGGAACCGCAACTCAGATTACAACTACCAACCAAAGGACCAAATTATAACGATCTGTCATCTCAGCCCAAACACTGGGCTCAACTCATGACGGTCACATGATAAAGACAAACACGCGTTCGCCATTGAATTCAAAACATACATTAAAATAACTGTACTTATTGTGTTTTATTTATAAAACTTAAATAAAATCTTAAGTTTCCCTACTGGATAAAGATGCTCAAATAATATAAAGAAAACTTCTTCAAAAAGATTTTAAAATGAAAAAAAAAAATATTATTTTATGTGCATATACTTTTTTAAATAAAATGCAATTTATATACCTTCGAGTATGTGCTTTATTATTGTTGACAAACATGTAATTTTAAGAGAAAATTTCTGTAAAAAGCAAAAGTTGGGGGGGCAACTGCGAAGAACATCAACTGATTAGCTGGAAATACATGATGGCTTTTATCGTGTGATTATGACGTCACATGAGTTTTTAAACTGATTGGCTGAAGACACATGGTTATCATTATCACGAGACTATGACATCACATGAATTTAGTCCATTCCTCCTTCTCATTATAATCCAAATAAATGTTATTTGTAATATAACTTTTATTTATATTTTATTACGGATATTTCTCCTTTTTTATTATTTTGTGTATGTTACAAAAAAAAAAAATACATTTTTATTGTTATTAAATATATTCATTTTTTTTTTTTTTTTTGACGAGGGGTACTCAGCGTTACGAAAATTATAGAAGGGATACACATACGGTCAAAAGTTTGGGAAACACTGATGTAAAGAAACCTTGAGAATCAGTGAACTATAGACGGATTCCTTAAACAGAGTAATTATCAGTAATACTATATTGCACTCCTAAAGATTTTAAAAATTTGACCGATATAAAAACTCGCACCGGAAGAGCATAATATTATATATATACTAAACACCCAACACAACAATACCGAAACTTCAGTTCGAGGTTCACATTAAACAAGTACATCCTTAAACAAATTTTTCTTTTGTTTAAAAAAAGGACGAGTTCAAACACCCTTCTTCGCTACTAATTTCCATCTTCCAGTCTTTGTATCTAACCGAAAACACGTGAAATACTCATTTCGGGTTCCACCAAGCGAGAGATTGCTAAGAGTGAAGGGTGTGGGAAAAAGCACACTCACAAGAATAATGTTAAGAAAGAGAATACACAAAACTCAATCTAGTTTTCCCTGACAATGGAAATCAACAAAAACAACTGTTCCTAGCACAAGTTTCTTCTTCCAAGAGTCCAGTAGCGGAAAAAGTTGTCCTCCCTAACTGCCAATGGTGTGGTTTTCTCGCCTGGACTAGTTATTCCACATAACAGAGAGGTGTGGGTGAGAAACAGTCGGATTGACGAAATTTTCATGCTGAAAATTGATTGTGAAATCTGTAACGTTGTTTTCGTAAACAAAACCAGATTTTTTTTTACTGTTCTGATGGACTTGTTATTGTTTTAGCTAAGATGTTTGTTAGAAAATATCTGAGATATAAACAACATCAGCAGTTCGAAATAAATTTAAACATTTTGAAAGATCTTTATGAACTGGAAATATTGCGTCAGTTGTTTGGGATAGTTTTCATCGAGTGGATATTTAAGTCGTGACCTCTTAATTTTTTTTTTCGTTCGAGATATATATAATTTTGGTTTTTTTTCCCTTAAAAAAAAGGTTAGCACATATCAAAGAGAGTATGTTAAAAAAGTGGTACCAAATCAAAATATTCCAAAAGTAGTTCTTCACGAGATTTTCGTGACTTCAACTATTAATCATACTTTTCTTTTCTTTTTTGAACTACAGGAAATGATGGTTCACATATCATTTGAAGAATTTTTAAAAAAATAATCTCACACAAAAAGAGAAATTCTTGCACATTAATATTAGACTTATTATTTCGCTTGAGATATTTTATAAGAATTTAATAAATTCAGAAAAGAGAGAGAGAAAAACGACACACTCAATTTATTATGAAGGAAGCCCAACGTATCTTTGGCAACGGCAAGAACAAATAAGAAATTTTAAGAAACTTTTTAAAATTGTTTTATTACTATTAATTATTTTTCAAAATGATTTTCAGTTTTATAAAAGGAGGGGAAAACATTGATTGTTTCAACAATAGAAAATAAACTATTCTATATAGTACGATAATGTTTTTAAGTTTAAAAATGCGTCCATCACACACAAATTTGTCTCCTTCCATCATCTTATTCCCGGTATGTGCATGTTTTATATACATCATTCATTCAGATGAAGGGGTAACTTATGGTAACTTATCAGATGATAACTTATTCAAAACCACCAAAAAATTTGTAAAAAGTCAATTCTAAAGTTTCTAACTTAAATTTGATATTTATGTAAAATTTCTGGTACATCAATCTTGATAAAATAATCATCAATTAATGTCACGCTCTGAAGTAACATGGACTATTGACGATGGACCTCTTAAGTTTGAACCACAATCAAGTGACAAGAACGAGATCTGAGCCAGCACCCCATTCTCTAAGCTTCCACACCATACTAATTTTGACTAACGGGTATTTCAATCTCGACAGATTTAACGTACATCAGCCCCTCTACTCTGCGGGGCTGTAGAGACAACAGGATATGAACCCAGGAATCCACTGAAACAACGCTAGCCACGAATTCGCGACCATGACCTAAAATTATTCTGTATCGTATCATTTCCGTTTATAATGAATGAGGAACGAAAATCATCGAATGTGGTGAAACCTGGGCATGATTTAGGCTTGGACTCATTCTCTGGTGAGTGAATATTAACATCACACTATTCAGCTAATCGATGGATTTTGGAGACGGACCTCGTAATTCTGAGCCATGGTCAAGTGACGAGGACACACCTGAGTTGGTACCCCTTCTCCTAACATCCACATCAACGGGAGGACATTTGAGTCTCGACATATTTAACGCGCAACGTCCCCTTCTGCACGGTGGGTTCACCCAATTAGAGAGCAGCCTTTAAACTCTCAAACAGGGCAAAATTTCCTGCAACATCACGTCAAGAAGACTACCCTAAGCCCCGCCTCCCAGATCTCCTCACAACAACCAGCATGCAACCCCGCAGACTGTGTAATACTACCAAACGCCGTCTCTCACATTTAAGACTCTCATGATATGGGTTGATGACTATGTTTACAGTCCAAATGCCCACAGATAAACTGCCATCAACATCCATCAACTGCACGGCGAGTCTTCAGAGGTTCTTGGTTCGAACTCTTGACACGCCTGCCATGAGTCCGTTACCTTGACCATTAGGCTACCGCGGCCACAGTATATATCGCAAAATGTTCCGTCAATTTTGGATCAGATAAACGGGCATTTTTCTTGACTACATTTAGGCTGGAACGACCATCTCGGTCACTTAAAATCCTGGGCCGACCACTTCGAGGTTTGCCAAAGGCGTAACCTCTTGAATTATAACTTATAATAACTCTTTAAACATTTGCATGGCTTTTCTCGATTATTCTTGGTATTTCAGTAAATTATTTGTAATTGTATCGCAAGTGTTTTATCCTATTACTCAGATCTAGAGACATTACCTTTCTAGACATCTCAAGTGCAATTTTTTTTCACAAACCCCTCTATTAAACAGCACAATATCTTCTTAATGCATATCTTACGGTCTTATAAGTGGGCATATGGGCCGCTTGCAGCCCCCAATCCCATATCTGGCGGTGAATTTGATGTGGAACGGAGTTTTCGTTTTCATATTTGGTAGAGTGCTTCCTGATTGGTCCAGCCAATCATTTAATTAAAGTTCGAGCATGAAGTTAAGAGAAATTCAGGAAGAAAGAGAGCTGAAAGGCTGCTCTCCCATTGGTTCTCTCATGAGCTTGGCAGACAAAGAGATGGCTCTCATTGGCTGTCCGAGGGATCTTAGAAATTGAAAAATGTAGAAAGGGACGGGATTGTCCAGTGGAGAAAGCCAAAAATGAAAAGTAATTAAAGTTATATATTGAATAATGAGTAAGCGTGCAGTAAAAATTTGCACTAGAAAATAATAATTAAGGGGGATTAAAAGAGTCAAGCAGTATTCTTGGTCTTTTAGAGTTTATATCTGGGGTATAATGAGGGAGAGATTGAGCATATTTGTGTTATTAGTGTGCTGAAGAGAATCAAAGAAATTTTTAGAAATGTGTTATATATGGGATTTAAAGCTTTTAATTTTTAATGTCTTCTTAATACATGACTCAGAGCTTCCCTTTTACAGTAAGCTCAGAATCACGTGATCCTGTGGCTGTATGCAGATTTTGGGGATATTTGATATCACTATTTTTGTAAATTTCCCTGGATAGAGAAGGCTTGAATTTGATTAGGTATAAAATATTGTTGTTCTCATTATATCTTTTAAATGTAAAAAGAATTTTTTCTACCTACGGTTTATGCTTTTAAATTTAATTACTTCTAATTAGGTGTATGCAGACTTTTGTGACTGACTGTATATTCTTATCTGACGATAATATTCAAACAGAATGTCAAGATGGTTTTATCACAACTTTTGTTTTGATGGTAAATTCTTGACATTGCAAGAACTCTACATTAATTGAAGATAAATATCAATGCTCTGAGATGTCAAATGCTATTAAATTGACTGTAGTTTTGAAGAAGCTTTATCAACTTCTTTAAATCATCATTAAAAGAGGGGGGGGGGGATTCTTAGTTTTTTTTTTAAATCATAATGAAATATTTTTTGCAGAACTCGTTTAAGTTGTTCAATTTTTTTGGTTAGAGAATAGATAAAATCTATTTTTAACTCTTATCAATAATACGACAGTGCTTTGCTAGTTACAAAACATTTGCCGATAGCAAAAATGGCAAAAATATTTAAAAATATGAACAACTTTAAAAAAAAAGAGGCAGACTAAGAGTAAGCTAAGAAATCGGTTGGATGGTTGATATTTATAAATAATGTATCACACTTGTCATTTCTAGATTCTAACCTATATAGAGTTCATTGCCAAGCGATAAAAGACATCAATTCAATTTCATTGGGCAAATTATTTTATTATTGTAAGTAATTAATACGTATAAATATTACACTCACTTCCAAAAGTTAAGCACGGAGAGAAAAATGCTAATTTCCGGAAGCCAATCAGAATTGAAGAGGATGCAATTCGCTGCAGAGGTAGATGGAAGTATGCAAATATGTTAGGTAGCCGCCCATCCGGTATAGTGGTCAGTGAAGCTGACTGCGGTGCCGTAGGGACTGGGTTCGAATCCCGGAGAAGGCATGGATGTTTGTGTTGTAATCCTTTCTTCTGTCTGTGGTGTATGCCCCCGTGTTATACATTGAGTGGTGCACGTGGTTTATAAATGTTAAAAAAATTTTTTTTTTAATATGTTAGGTAACAGCCAATCGTGCTTTCATGTCAAGAAATATGCAAAAAGGGCAGTCTTATAAGAAGCCAGCTTTATGGAGGGTTACAGAAGTTTATTGTAAGTGCTGATAGAAGGTGTTTAAAACTTTCGTACAATTTCTTTTCAAGGCATACGTGTTTCTATGACTTCCAGAAAACGAATGGAAGATTCTGAGCGCTGGCGTGCTGTGGGGCGCATTGAACCAGGCCAGTGGATCACAGATGTTGCTCTTTTCTTCGGCGTTCATCATTCTGTAATTTCAAGTTCATGGAAACAATTCCAAACCACACAGACAGTTGTCCGAAGGCCCGTAGGCGGTCGCCCAAGGGTTACAACCCCCGCGGAAGATCGATATATTGCTATTGTAGCCTAGCAGAATCGCAGAGCGACCTCCACACACGTGTGACATCTATGGTTACAGCGTCCATTGGTAAGGCTATATCTGCAGCTACTGTACGCCGAAGATTACATATGAATGGACTGTATACCCGGGTACCTCGAGTTTGTGTTTCTCTATCCGTCCAATCAAGAGGGGCACGATTAAAGTGGTATCGGGAATATGGCAATTGGACTGTATCTGACTGGGGCAATGTCATGTTTACTGATGAGTCAAGATTTGCTCTGGAGCCAGATGACAAGCGTATAAGGATATGGCGTAAGCAAGGAACACGCAATCAGCCCCAAAACATCACCGAACATCACGCATTCCGAGGCGGAAGCATTATGGTGTGGGCAGCGATTTCATTAAGATACCGCACCGACCTGCACATCTTTAAACGGGGTTCTGTGATGGCTGTCCGGTATCGAGATGAAGTCCTAGAACCCATTGTGAGATTGTACGCTGCAGCAGTTGGCCCTACTTTTGTTTTAATGGACGATAACGCCCGTCCCCATAGAGCTGACATCGTCGATGATTATCTGAAGAGTGAAGGGATTGCGCTTATGGCGTGGCCAGCATATTCGCCCGACCTTAATCCCATTGAAAATCTTTGGAATGCTCTCGGCCGTGCTGTATCTTCACGTTTCCCACCTCCAGCCACTCTTATTGAGCTGGAAACTGCTCTACAAGAAGAATGGCGATTGCTTAATTCTGCGGTGGTTGACCACCTAATTGAAAGCATGGTCAGAAGGTGTAAACTTTGCATACAGATGAGGGGGGATCACATACTCTATTAATGTCCTTTTTTCATTTTATGCTGTTTATTTTCACTTTATACATAATTCTGCTTAAGTCTCCAGTATGACATTATCTTATAACTTACAAAAATTTAATGTTGTTTTCATTTCTGTATATAATTATTGATTTTGTTTTATGTATAAATGCTACTTTACTGCCAAATTTTGTGTCAATCAAAGCAGTATTTGTTGATTATTTTGCATTTTGCATCTTCGTGCTTAACTTTTGGAAGTGAGTGTAAATACACTATGTAGCAGTGGTCTTCACACTACATTCCACGGAACCATGTGGTTCCACGAGGCATATTAAAAAATCAGAAAGGAAATTATAAATGTGTACGTAAAATGAATTCACGTTCTGTATGAAAGAATAACCCCAATTATGTAAGCTCATCCCAGTGAATAAGACTAAAAAATTTTATTATACATAATATAATTAGTTTTGTGTAATGAATGCTCTTTAAACTTTTATTTCAATACAATAAAAGAAAATTAAAACCTTTTTTTTTATATGCACTACCTACCAGATTGTGGAAATTCTATTGTTTGCAAACCCGGGTTGCACGAAATAATTTTATTCTCGTTAGTACACTCATGTCCAAAATTAAGGTCACAAACATAAAATCTGTGAAAACTAATGAACTATTCACTGTGTTGCCACGAAATTTGGCACAGAGACATATTGCAATGTTAAAAATATTATAGCATCATTTCAACATGGTAAAAGGTTTTAATTGTGAAGTAAGATACGAGTCATATATCCTAAAGTGTGAAATCATGAACCTGAAATAAAGCATTTAACTCGGGAAAAGTCTGTCTAATATGGAATGTGGCCTCAGTGCACCAGCATATAAGTTTCACAATGAGCTATCATACTGTTTATGAGGGTATCAATATGTATTTGCGGAAATAAATTCCATTTTTCCACTGATCTTTTAATTCCTGGGGATCCAGGGAAGGAAACTACGCTGCGAAATGGCTTTTCCTAGACCATTCCAAACATATTCAACATAACTGTGATCCTGAGACTTCGAGAGAACCAATCAATACGACGAATATCCACTCCCTCATGAAATTAACCAATGTGATTTCTGTGTAGCCATCAATAATCGTCCATAAAATGTAGTCCAGGCCCATAGCCCCCTGAAAAACCTTACATAGGCTTCCAGGATCTTATCCCTATGGCGCTATGAGTTGACAATACTCACTTCGAAAACGTACAGTGGTGTACGACTGCCGAACATTTTGAAACCACACACAAGGATTCCTTCGCCATCAAATCTGTCGATTTTTGTTACGTAGAAAGGATGAAAGCAAGCTCCATTTTCTCTCCAGGTAAAGACTCGAGAAGAACAACTTTGTCTGGTACATTTCGACTCATCACTGAAAAGAACACATCCCCATTCTTGTCGGATCCACAACTGAAGTTTTGAGCACCATAACATCCAATCTTTCTTGCCGGATGTGGTCAAATGGACGTACCAGATTGGACGTCGGACGTAAAGGCAAGTCTCTGCAAGACGGTTGTGGACAGTTTGCCTGGAAATTCTTCTTCGAGACACAGCAGCAAGGTCACGAGCAAGCTCTGGAGCCGTTGTCCACCTATGTCGTTGGGCACTTAATGCCAAGTAGCGATCCTGTGAAGATGTCGATGCTCTGTAGCAGACTTGGATGACCATCCTGGTGACAGTACCACTTATTTGAAATTGATTCCATAACCGGGAGACCACTTTTTTTCAGGTCACTTGTAACCCTTGAGCCACCTCCACTTGAGACTGACCAGCTTCGAACCTGCCAACCGGCTCTCCAGCTCAAGAAATAACCTAAACGATTACGAGAAGTTATTCTTACTGCAAAAGGACCAATTTATTTGTTTTAAAGCAATATTCACAAAACTGGAGGCAAAATTCCTATATGTGCTTGTGCGGTCTCAGTCCAATAATTCTGCAAAAACTAAATCTAAACAACATCTTTTCTTAAATTGAAAGTTGATATTATATAAACCCGCTTTTCAAAATATATAAAATACAAATTCTATCCGTTTTACTCTGTAGGCATTTTAATATTTTTACGAAAAACATCTTTGTGACCTTAATTTTGGACATGAGTATATAATGTTTTAACCAATTAATAGTTTTCTATGCACCTTTTTGTATTTATGGGGAAAACATCTGTAACGAAAAGGGGGGAACAAATTATCGATGTATCAACAGTTTCGTTGCTAACATCTAAACAAGATAAGCTCCTAAAATTTAGATTTCAACTATAAACATTTTAATGTCATTCAGAATAATATATTTAAGTGAAAAATATTTCTCAATGTAAGTGGTTACAAAAACAAAATATAAAAACGAATTAAAAAAAGAATATGAAATGAGACTGCAAAGGATTTCAATAGACCTAGGTTTCAAAAGTTAGTGAGAAAAAAAATGTAAGAACATATCTCACAGAAAATGCATGGGTACGTGACACTTGCATCACAAATTAATTTTATTAATGTGAATGAATTATATTTTCATTAATTGTATTTACGTAAAGTACCTATAACATGCTGGGTGTGTGTGGGGGGGGATCTGCTTTATATTTTAAGATATTTCCTTCAAAGAATTGTGCGTGGTAGGGGGAGAAAATATGTGAGAGTTACCCCCAAACACCTTATGACTCTAAGGGTTCCGTGAGTCGGAAGAGTTTGAGTGAGTGAGTGAGCAAATATATTAACGTCTCACTGTTCAGCTACAAGAGGGTTTTTTGGCGACGGACCTCGTAATTTTGAACTATAGTCAAGTGACGACGATGACACCCGAGCTGGCACCCCCCTCTCGTAACTACCACACCAACGGGAAAACGTTTGAGCTCTCGACAGATTTAACATGCATCGCTCCCCTACACGGCAGGTCTTCAGTGGTACTGGGCTCGAAATGACACGCCAGCCACGGGTCCGTTACCCCAACGACTAGGCTACTGCGGCCACCGGAAATGTTTGAAGACCGCTGCTATATAAGAAGCATACTTTTATTATTTTACCTTCAATAATCAATTAGGTAAGTATTAGGTAAGTGCAAAAAGAGTTCTATACCCACGCGTTTTCTATGATGTCGAAGAAATACAAGCACAAAATGTATACAACTTAAGAATGTGCATATTCGCTATTACTATCTTCGACCTTTTGTTATCTTTTTGGGTAGAAAATAAAATCCTAAGTTAAGTCCGCGAGGAGATAAATCCTCTGTTAAAGTCTTGAGGTTTTTAGAGCGAAAAAAGCTTTAGATTAGTATTTAAAGCTTTTTTTCAACTCTAAAAAATATCTGGAATATCACTAAAAATTCACTCTGTGAATATCTGGATGATACTAGTAATCTAGTATCCAGATATTCACAGATTTTTCAGTCAACAATTGATTAACGGAGGAAACAGGTGGCAGTCAACAGGCAACAAACTGCGAGAATAGGAAGGGTAGAGTAAACCTCCCACAAAGAACCCCATTATTTTTTTTACCTGAGGTGACAAGGGACATTATCGTCATGGAGATAACATCATATCATTTGAAGATGCTTAGTCTCTTGGCGATTAATGTGTATCGCGGTCGACCAAAAGGTAGCATTTTAATATTCTGGTTAAATGGTAGAACACTCCTTTATATAGTAAATTAATCTCTTTACTTCCCACCACCTATTTAACAAAACCTACTTGGGATGAAGTTCTAATTTCGACATTGATATGGGCTGTTCAGAAGATCGACATACAGTTCGTTGACGATTTACTTCTCATGAACAAACTTCTCCCATGTAATGCTTTTTAATAGAACTAGTGATCAGTTTTTGTATAGTCTAAGTTTGAGAAAGGAGGTGGGTAAAAAGATTGACCCTTTTTCGCCCATCATAGTTATGAAAATTCAAAGTATTTATTGGAGCTATATTATTGTATTTATGTGAACTTTAGGTGCATTGCTCTTTACTTTTATTCTAAAATAGTAAGGAAAAAAATAGTAAGTCACATAAAAAAGTCATCGAACTTGGCAAATTCGTTGTTATTTTAAGCGCTTTAAGCATCATATATTATTATTATTAATATTATTTTGGTCTCTCAAGTACTACAATATAATAAAGCTTTTAAACTGACATTCATTTGTTTTGGAGCATTGAGCGCGTTGATGTGATACGAAACAAAATAGCTAGTCCGCAAATCGGGCAAAGGGCGATATGGACTTTGTTAAGTGATTCTGATCTTCCAGATTTTCCACGATTAACATGACTCTAGGGATAGATCAGCTTAAGCAAAGCCAATCATGCACTCTCAAATTCTCGGGGGGCTGTACTCTCTTTATGTAAAGCGAGAAGATTCCTCAGTTGTTCGACTCTGGTTGAGATCACGACACAAGTTCAGAAGTATATAACATATGGATAAGAACAGGTATAGGTCATAATGCAAACATTGAATGGCATTGTCAATACAAAATCGGTGCTAGAGTTGTTGGGTGCTATGCGCATGTTGCATCTCTACTTTGGTACTTGGGATACTGGCGCCATAATCACACTCACAAGGGGAGGACACGACTAAGGAAATTCATTTCCGGACGAGACTTTGTGCAATAGTAGTACTCCTTTAGGATGTTCAACCCTCAATAACATTTTATTTATATAATATATTGTACTTCGTATTATAAAAAAATATTTGTAACTATATAACATATTTGTATGTAAATTTTAATATATATATATATATATATATATTTATAAATAATATTTATAAAACTATATTATAATAAATATTTAATTATATTTTATATAAAAATTAGTTACAAATATTTTTTATAATATGAAGTACAATATATTATATAAATAAAATATTATATACAATATTACAATAATACATAAAATGTATTATAATAATTATTTATAAAAAAATTGTTTTACAATTAATATAATAAAATGATATACGTCTCATATTACATAAATTATTAAAATAATTATTTATAATCATAAAAGTATTAAATGTTTTTTTTAAATAAATTTAATTTTAAAAATAATTAAATGAATTTAAAACAAAAGAATCGATCGCGGGACGCGAACTGAAACCTGTGGCATGGTAATCAGTTACTTTATCGACCACGCTGCTGCGCCGTTGGTAGAAATTCAAACTTAATTGTATAAAAGCTAATCATGAATTTTGAAGGCTATTTTCTCCGAATTTACCGCCCATTCGGCGGAATTACATTGATGGTTGAACATCCTAAAGGAGTACTACTATTGCACAAAGTCTCGACCCGAAATGAATTTCTTTAGTCGTGCCCTCCCTTTGTCAAACAAAAACACCAAGTCTTAGATATGCTGATACAGTGCAAGGGAGATTTGGTAAAAGAACGTCTGAATCTCTAATGATATTTAAGTGTTATCGCAGATGAAATTCCCCAAGTTATGTTAATGGTGAACCCCGCTGAGGACGTATACTTTCAAAGTTGCAAAAGTGCGAGGACAATGCTTCCCGTCATACAGTTGGCACTATCCGCAGATAGTTCAAAGAGCATGACAAAAAATTTGCCGCGCTTAATTGGCCTGCTGTATCACTAACTCTCAATCCGATAGAGAATTTAGGGGATAAGGTCGAATGGAATATCAGGTAGCTGAATCCAGTATCATCCCATCTGAAAGCATTGGAGAATACAATTAATCGGAAATGGTCTCATATTCCTTATACCGCCTACCAGCATCTCATAGAGTTCTATGCCAGGAAGAATCCATATCCATACAATATTAAGGACAAAAGGTTGTCCAATATTGAATTAAATGATAAATCATAATAATTTGGCTACTCAGTGTAAAAGTGAATGAGAAAGATATACACAGTGCGGATAATAAGTTTTAAGACTGTGTCCTTAAAAAGAAATGGAAGCAAGAAATTAATTCCTGTTTTGGTTTTTTATTCAAAATAAGACCATCGGACTTTAATGAACTTGTTACATTGATTTATTAAGGAATCCAGCACCTGTTGTAAATCACTTTGGGGAATGCCTGCAAAGCATGCGTCGAAGCTACTTGTAAGATCGAAATATCCTCAAAATAACACCCTTTTAATTTCCTTTTAAGTTTTGCGAATAAGGAGTAGCCACAGGATGCTAAATCAAGTGAGTTCGGTGGATGGTTCAACACACAGACATTATTTTTTGCTGAGAATCGAGACGAACAACAAGGGAGGTGTAACTGGGTGCATTGTCGTGTGACAAACACCAATTGCTTTCAATCCGATATTCTGGACCAATGCGAGAAATTCTGGCCATCAGACGCTTTAAAACAGCTAAGTAGTACTGACCTGTAATAATGTGTGAGTTATTTTGCCCAGTCCTTACGATTGACAAAAAAAAAAAACTTTTTGGAAGTGATTCCTCTCACTGACAAAAAATGGAGACCAACAAGACAATGTTTTGTGTGTTGTTTGAAAAGAAAAGATTTTGGAAACCGGTGAAAAAAGAAACAATATTTTCGTCCCGATTGCGATATTGGACTATGCTTGTCTCCGCTTTAAAATTTACCACACAAAAACAGAATTTTACGAGAATAATTAACTGTATAAGTACAATATATCTTCTTAAATCTAATATACATTTTAGTAAAAGTGTTCTATTGAGTTCGCTTATTTTTTCGGAAAAAAGCCAACTTTAAGAAAAAATATGTGTTTTCAATGAAAATAAAAATTAGTATAATTCTTTAAATTCAATATTTCTGACATTTTTGACTGCTAATTATAGTTTATATAATTGATTCCATCATAAAAAAAGTTTATAAAAAATATGCTTATTTTTTGACATAATATGAATGAGAAAAGAAACAGTTAAGTAGTTAATGGGGCCTACTTTTATACAGAGGTCCAGGACCTCAAGAAGCCACTACGCTCAACTCTTAAGGGATGTGGCTCTCCAAACCATAATATCTTGTGTTCGTAAGCTGTGCAATATCGATAACACGATCAGAATTGGACCTCCGTCCAGAAGTCCACCAAACCCGAACTCGATGGTCATCTGATCCTAAAATGGAGCGCGCCTTTTGCTGAATACCACGAAACACCCTCCCATAATTTTCACATTGCTCTCTCTCTGGCTTAACACCGTTTCAATCAAAGTCTTCAATGTGTGTTTCTGTATTCAAGACAGAACTTATAAAAGGTGCTGGGACTTTGGATTCACTTTTTGGAGTCTGACAATGCTTTTCACATTCATTCTTTTAAAACTGCGCCAACAGAGGATTGAGTTGCCATTAAATTTGTGCATGCCTGACAAATGATTCATCCATCCTCTAAATTGGTGGGGGTTTTTGGCTCTTCCCGGACCATATATTCCTCCATATGTTATTCTCTTTACGTATGATTTGTTGCTAGTACTGTCGAATAGTATTGATTCTAGTGGTAGGCCATACTGCACGCCAATCACTATAATTTTCATTCCAATGAACTATCGAAGTCCGCCAAATGCTCAATCATCACCTCTGGCTTCTGAAAAGAATTATTCGTCTTTCATGCATGCGTTATTCAGCGTCTTTTGCGCACACGTGGAGTCTACAGATGCCAATATTTCTGTCTATCGGTTCAGGATTGTCAGAACTTCATTGGCTGTGTGCATAAACGCTATCACACGAAATTTAAATCATTTGTAGACCAACTCGAGCTTTTGCTATTCGCAGAGTTACAATTTTGTTGAACTACGATTTCTTCAAAAAGTGTGTTACTTTCAGCAACGGTAAAAACATATACGTAATATGCATACTCGCGTATAAGGTACAATTTCACTGGAACCAAATCTAGTACAGTTACACATTGTCTTATAGATATTTGGAGATATATTAGTTACATTTATTTTTGTGCGTAGATATTTGTAATGCACAACATGTGACTGGAAAAAGGGACGATACTTTTTATGGAAACATTTCATGGACGACGCGCGAAAAAATAGCAACAA
Organism: Trichonephila clavata; assembly: GCA_019973975.1. NCBI lineage: Eukaryota > Metazoa > Arthropoda > Arachnida > Araneae > Nephilidae > Trichonephila > Trichonephila clavata. Next base: position 52,616 of record BMAO01021010.1, on the reverse strand, counting down.
CACTTCAGAACAACCTAGAAACGACCATAAACGACAAAACATAAGTAATAACTGACTACATTCTAAAAAAATTTGCCCCCCCCCCCTCCAAATTATCTTTTTAGCTCTGTGAACCCTGTATTTAAAAAGATTCTACGACAGGATTGGTTAAAAGTTGGTATGACATCATTACGGGAAAAGTTCAAGGACATATGTGCCAGTTACAATTGCAATTACTGGAAAAGGTGCAGGTTCTTGAAGATTATTAATGCAATGACCTGAAGAGTTCTTGAATCAAAATATTTCAAGTAAACGAATTATATGTATTAACTATACATATAATTCGTTATATTATTTATATATGTGTCCTATATCTATGTATCTATTACTTGCTCAAATTTATAAACTGTTATAATTGATTAACTGTGTTTTGATTTATTTACTTCCTTCCTCAGTAGTTCGACAGCCCAAGGTCGACCGTGGCATTCTCAAGAACTCTTTTCCAGGCCAGCCTTCTTCCTGATAGGGTTCTCCAATTTTTATTCTCAAAACTAGGAGATCTTTTTTGAGGCCATCAATTCATCTTAGATTTGGCTTGCCTTGTCTCCGTTTGTCAATTGGTTGGGCATTGAAGACTTTTTTTAATGGCGCGGTCTTCGTCCATTCTGACAACGTGGCATTTAATTCGTTGTATTTTGATGAAGTTAAAAACGTCAGATTCTTTATGAGTGATAGAGCTCGACATTTGGATTTCTTCGCCATATGCCATTTTCCTCAATTCCGAGCTCGGGTTTATTTTCTTCTTGAGATTTTGTAACAAGAGGTTTTTTTTATGGGGTAAGGTTGAATTTAATTCCTATTCGTTGAAAAAATAAAAATTAAATAGCTTACGCATACAGTATCCCATCATCAAGCTGGTGCCAAGTTTTTATCTGAACTGCCTAAATAGAGTTTATTAAAATAACAACTAGTTTCCTTCTCTTAAACATGTGATTATAACTCGTATTATGTTTTCCAGTGTATTTCCCTAATCTGAGAATATGTGGGGATTTTATGTCTTTTTATTTCGATCTGTACTTGAAGCGAAAGATCGCATTACGGCCACTGTCTCTCCAATGTTGTCTCCTATGTTTATAAAATCCTTGTTTCTTACTCGGTTCTTCCTTTTGTCACATTACATCGAATAAAAATGCCTTCATCACACACACAGCATATATAAAAGTGTATTATATTCTAAAACCTTTACAAAAAGTAGTACATATGTGGTATTTCTTACTGATGAAATATCCTGACAAAAAATATCTAAAGAGAAACAAACCCTTTAACCCAAGGTTCTCAATGACATTTGTAAAAAACCGAATAGATTGAAAGCGCCGATTTTTCTTTTAAATAACAACAGTTTGTACTTATGAGGTTTCACTTGCTTTCCGCTTTTTGATTTTTATATCCTGGCTCTGAAATTGCCTAGAAATCTTTAGGACGCGTAATTTTGCTAAAGTCGAGTGAAAATGATTCCTAGGGCTTCACCTTCTTTCTTTTTTTTAATGGGACTGTATGCAATACTTCTGCCCTTTCGTACAAAGCATCGTTCAATGAAATTGCTTTTGAGATTGGTATATATTTCATTTGTTTATAAGTCCCACCATTTCAAACTGGATCTTAGAAGCAGAAGGGAAGAGAGAAAAAAAATTTCATTTCTGTGTGGGTGGGTGCTTACAGAGAAAGACTTTTAAATTTTTCATTAAAATTTTTTTCAAATTACAAATACTTTAACCATTACGAAATCGAATGCCTTCCCTAGCAACAATGCTTTTCCTCTTTCTACGTATCAATTCATTTTACAGTGTGCTTGCTCACTTTTCACGTTTATAATATACTAGCCGTTACCCACCCGCCTCGCTGGGTATTTCATGATGTTTAATAAATTCATGAAATATCAATAATTTATATATAAAAATTATTGATATCTAAGTCCTAGCATTAAGAATTCGATTATATTGAAAAATATACTTATACCCGTAACTCTCGCTTCTTGATAAAAAAAAAGAGGACAGAACTACTAATTTGTATTATCTAATAATCTCTAAAATTGAGTATAGAATGATGTTTCCACTTTCGTAACCCTATAACCAAGTGGATTTCCGCAAAATCAATTTTAGGTGGATCTCTACTCCATAAAATAATCATGGAAGCCAAACTTCAAGTCTAAATCTAATAGAGCAAAAACAAAATTTTTACTATCAATACTCCCCCCCCCCCCCATAAATCCGTTGAGACTCGATCTCCCAAACACCTTTCTTAACGGATTTCAATTCAACAATAGAAAAATGTAAACCAATTTCCATTATTATAGTCCCTGTAGTTCAAAAAAGGAATTTTTTTTGTCAACACGCCCCAGTAGCCCCCTGCTCCCCCAGGAGTTGATTTGCGTCAAATGCATTCTTAGTGGATCCCTATTCAACAAAAGAAACATGCTTAACAAATTTCAAGTACGCAGGTCTAACAATTCTAAAACAGGATTTCCCCTTGACCCCTAGCAACCCTACCTGGGGGGTCGATTTTTGTTTTACTCTCTATTCTATGAAAAGAACATGCCTACCAATTTTCAACCAGGTAGATCGAATAGTTTAAAAACGGAAATATCTATCTGTTACGCTCCTTAATCCCCCAAAATCAAACTTGGGGGTTAATTTTCGAGAAACCCATTTTGTAGCTATTCTGTACTCAACGAAAGGAATCTGCTTACCAAATTTCAAAACTGTACATCTAATAGTTTAAAAATCAGAATAATTATTTATATCTCCCCTTAACCCCCCGCAACACCCCTTGGGGGTCAATTTTCCCAAAATCCATTTTGTAAGGGATATTAACTCCCATGAAAGAACTATGCCTACCAATTTTCAAGCAGGTAGGTCAAGTAGTTTAAAAATGAAAATATTTATCAACGCCACTTGGGGGGGCTATTTTCCAAAAACCCATCTTGTAGCGGATCTCTACTCTATGAAAGGAATCTGCTAACCCAATTTCAAGATTGTACGTCTAGTTGTGTAAGAATCGAAACAATTATTTATAACACCCCTTAACACCCCTTGCGTTTTGAATTTTACAAAAAATCCGTTCTTAGCTGATCTCTACTCTATGAAAGGAACATGTCTACCAATTTTCAAGTCTGTAGGTCGAATAGTTCCGGAGATATCGTGATTAGTCAGTCAGTGAGTGAGTGAGTCGCTTTTCTTCTTTATATATATAGATTCGAGCATATGCGTCACGTTTATTTTCAAAAAAAATTGTAAAATATAATACACATCACAGATTCTTAAGTAGGATTTCGGGAAAAGAATTCTGGTTGCTCATGAGCTTGAAAGAGAAAAATAATCAATTTACTATCTATATTTTCACTAACAAGTAATACCGTAAAATCTCGCGAATAACTCAAACCTATGCCTTCAAACTGCATTTTAAATTTTTAGTTATATTCGTCGTATAACCTTTTTTTACGAATAAACCTGAAATGTGAGCGTGCAATGCTCTTATGTTTTGAAGTATATGCGAGGTGTTTTATCCCGAGGTTTAGAAAAAATAATACACTTCTAGAACTACAACCCTTTAAATTCATGAGGAATGTCATTTCTTGTAAGTAAACAGTACTTCGATTTACGTAAAAGTCTAATTTTTGTATTCTAATCTCTTTTTTTATTTTTAAAGCTGTCATTTTTATAGCCGGCGTATAACGAACACCCATAAATTTCGATTTTATTTTTTGTATTAAAAATGAGAATTATACGCCGGATTTCACAGTACATCTCGCATTTCCTCTTATAAATTTTTGTAACAAGTTTTGAAAATATAACTAATACTATAAAAGCACCATAAGCTCTTTTTTGTTTGAATATAGATGACCCTCTCTTCACATTAATATGGCTATTAGAAATAGAAATTTACAGTAATTTTATTTATTTTTTTGTATGTTAAACGTATATAAACATCGATAATACAGGGTTAGCATTAATGATTCATTCATTTTGATGCTATATTTTGAAAAGTGTTACACGTACACGGGAAAGATCAGTGAAATGCGTTTAACGCGAAAACGCTTAAGATGAAATATCAGTTAACGTGAAATAATACAACGGTCCCAACAAAGTGCTGCGTATTTTCATAATTTTTTTCCCCTTTTAACACGAAACGAAAATTAGTTAAGACGAAAAGATTTCCTTTCTGGGAATGAACAAAATACGAAAAACACCAGATTTAAGAGGGATGTTTGAGAAAATTTCTGTATTAATGGACTGTTCTACTGTATCATCTGAAAAATACGTTGCAGTAGATGATGATAATGCATGTACAGCCACAATTATGGAAGACGAAGACATTTTGGTTTGTTCAAAGCTAAAAAAATATCATTGATGCAGATTCCGACAATGAAAATGAAATGAATAATGCAGCTCCTTTTCTCGCGTCATTCGAAATGAAGAACATCATGAAAAGTATGCAGAATTATGTTGACGCACATTCCAATGGTGAAAAAAAAATAAGAAAATGAACAATATCGAACAATTTGATGTTTAAAAAATCAATGCAAGGAAAATATTAGATAATTTTCCAAAATCACAATAAATATTTTATTTTCAAAAATTCTGACTGAACATTTTGTATAAAATTACATTAAGTTCTTGTGGATGTTTTTGTTTCATTGATTTTTATGAAACATATGTGCATATATACATATCTATGTAAATCAAATGTACCCTAATAAACTTAATTTTGTTGAATATATTTTTTTTTCATTGCAATATCCTTTAACACGAAATTTTATTAATAAATTCACAGCTAGTAAAATTGATATATCCATCCTCAGAAGCCAAATTACAAAACAGTGTTTTAATGATTAAAAGCATTCCTTATATTGAAGGTATCCGACTACCCTAAAATTGTGAGTTTTGCCAGAAATTGAAAATTTTTATGATTTTATTTTATATGCCATTTTATTAGCTTTACAAAAATACCAAATTTATTTTTTTTTCGTTCACCAGAACAAAAACTACAAGTGTTTTAGTAAAAACAGATACCATTACTCTTTAAGCAAGATGTCATACATTAAAACGCGCTTTACTCGAAATGTGTGTGTGTCTGTTTTTTTTTTTTTAATGCTCAAACGGGGCCAGCGATTGCTAAAAATGTTTTAAAAATAATTAACTGAAATTTTTTGTTTATGTGCTGTGTAATAGTGGAAGTGTTTTAACTTTCAGATTTATCAATACTGTTTTATTACAAAATTAACAGTCCCTTATGTTAATATAATAATTAAGATAAAGTGTTCTAGTTTTTGTTTAAAAATTAAAATATTTCTTATCCTGAAGGTCATTTCAAAAATGAATAACATAGCAACACATCAGAATTGAAAAATCGAAAATTTGTTCATAAACTTTTGGTACAAAATAGGCCCCGCTTATGTGTTATTTTTTGTCAATCTTTACCCCTTTTTTCCTATTTTAGTAATAATAACTTTTTTCTCTTACTAATTTTAGCATACTTTTCTTAAAATGTACTAAGTAAATCTAAAAACCACAAAAAAATCTCCAAATTTCAATTTTTTTTTTAAAAAAAGTTGTCGCAAATAGTCGGATACCTTAAGTAGTAAAACCAGAAAAACCGAAAAACCCCTTTTATTTTCATGTTTCACTCTTTTCATGTATTTCTAATATTTCGACTTCAGTCAATTTTTTATTTATTTTCCTTTTCTTAGGCTGTGAAGGCCCTGCAATACTTGCAATGTACGCCATTTTTAAAAATGGATATAAAAAAATTTAAACACAAAACTAAAAAACCAAGCCCATAAAATGTAAAAATAATGCTTCACTAACATTCCTCAAAAAAAAACCTCTGTGTTCAACCTCTAAAGCCCCACTAAAAATAAAGCATATAACTTATCATAGTCGATCGTCATCCCAGTGCGGCGCCAGCACACGAAGTAAAACAATGCGACGCGCCAGCGCATCAGTAGCAACGAACGTTTTAACACCAAAAAATATTTCAGTCCCTTCAGTTTCGTGTAGCATGATTTTCACTGTGTTTGAAGAGTTATGCACCTTATACAAAAGTTCAACATGTGCCTCCTTAGTGACTCGACACTCGTCCGGACGATAATTGAGCTCCTTCCATACATACCTAAACAGAAAGAAGTCCAAGGGCGTTAAATCGGGGAATCTAGTAGGCCAGGGTAACAAAGCTAGGGTCAATCCAGCAGGTAGAGTCAATCCTATCCGGTCAATCCAGCAGGTACTGATGTGGAAGTTTATCGTTTCGGTCAAGGGTACTCAAACTTTTTTCCCACCGGGCCGCATACATATGATAGGTATTTCACGCGGGCAGCAACATGAGGATAATGAGGTGGGGGTGGGGAGAGAACAAACACTACAAGACCAAAGCAGCACTGGGCAAAACAAAAAGGATAAATATTAAAACTTATTTTCGGCTTTTATTTTGACACTATATTAACCTTTCTATCAAAAACGCACAAAAAAGTGTGCACTTTCATGAAATTTTTACTGAGTTATTGAGCCGCCCTACCCTTTATGTTTCATGACTTCGGCTTGCAATCGAGTGGGCTCGAGTTCGAATCCCAAATAAGGCATGGATGTATCTTCGGGAAAGGAATTCGCACTTTCGCCTGAAATGGATTCTGCTTTGGGTGGATTCTGTTCTGATGGACGTTTACTGTATTAGAATCTTTGTGAAAATAATTCAACTTTAATTACTAGTGGTTTCCGAGAGAGAGTTCTTAAATATTTTATAAATATGCCATTCATTTTTTATTTTAAGAATTATATATAAATTTAGCATTAAATACAGACGATGAGAAGCATGGAATATATTTTATACCAGAACAAAAATATACCGCTTCATGCAAAAACGAATGAAATAATAAAGAACAAGGTAGGGGGACTGACTACGTTCGGAAGCGTATTTTTGAAAAATCATAAAAAAGAATATTTTTTTACAATTTATTTTTAACTGAATGAGAACATGAAGCCAAGTGGCTGAGCGGTAGTGTATCGCGCTTCCACGTCACGGGTCCGGGATTTAAATCCCGGGCTGGGCAAGGACGACTCAGCCTTCCATTCCTTCAGTGGGTCGACAAGTGAGTATCAAGCTTGCTTGGGAACTGAGCACTGGAGGTTTCGCGTCAGACTGACCACTTGACCGAAACCTCTGCACATGCACCCCCAGTGCCTAAGATTATGTATACTGAGATAAGCGCAGTAGGTCTTGGCCCTCATGGGCTGTTGCGCCACTGAGTTCAGTTCAGAATGAGAACATACATATAAAAAATTGTCTTAAAAATATTATTACAATAAAAACCCTTTAAATGCAATTTTTTTGGCACAAAATGAAGAAAGAATGACATATATTCAGAGCATTCTCTTTTCATGAAAAATGAATCCATAAGAATATTATTTTACCTACATACATGATATCCCAAAAATAGCCCCCAAACTCTGGACAGCCAGATTCCTCGTTAAGAGAACATAAGAAAATGATTAAAAAAACTGCGTCTGTACGTTCTATAGTTTTAGAACAAATTGCAGTAAATGATAATAAATGAATGATGATGTATGACAAATGTGATGGGGCTCCGGCGCATTTCTTTACTCCCGTGAGTGATTGGCTGGATATGGCATACCCCGGCTACTGGATCGGTCGTGGAGGGGTCCGTTCTATGGACATCACAATTACTAGATCTCACACCGTTGGATTTTTTCCCTATGGGCCCATCTCTAGGAATTGGTGCATGGAGACGTAGAGACTACACAAATGCTCCTCTGAATGTTGCTTGTATTTCGGTAGACACCATGATGCTGCGACGTGGGCAGTTACCCCTTACATAGAGTGTTCAAGCCTGTCTCGGACGCTTTGAACATCTGCCTTTAGAAACATGTGCAAATACTGCTGTTGATACATCCAATACGGCTGTGACGTCATACTTCATTCTTTGTATTTTTCTCGTAAACTATGGATCGTACAGGTACAGTTCATTGAGTATTTTTTATGTATTATTAACGAGGAGTCTGTGTGGCTGTGGGGTTTTTCTTTGAGACTACCTGTATAGCCTTGATTTCTACGAAGGTGAGTCGGAAAATAAGTTCCCCCTGTCGACTGTGGTCAGAGTTGTGTATGAAAGTCAAAACACAGAAAGAGACATTAAAGATAAGACATAACTTTATTTTTCCACATAAGTACCAAGTACATTGAGACATTTGTCATACCGCTTGATAAGCTTCAAAAAGCCCTCCAGAAAAAACTCAAAGCTTTGCATACGGAAGAAGCTTTCAATTGCTATGGGCGAAAGACGACACAGCTGGTGAACACACAAGATACCGATACCTCATTCGTTAGTACATTGGGTGCATGCTACGCGGTACTGTGACACCCTGTCGAAATTGAAAAAGGCGATTCGGAAAAAGCGGTCCGGGCTTCTCAGATCTGACGTTCTGTTGTTAAATGATTCGGCGACGGCAATGCAAAACCATATTGTAAACTCTTGGTTGGGAGCGCCTTCACCAAACACCATACAGTACTGATCTCTTACCAAGTGGCTTACATCTGTTTCCGGTTTTGAAGAGGAATCTCGCCGGAAGGCGCTTTGGAAGCAATGTTGAAGTCAAACAAGCCGCTAAACTCTTCTTCCGCATACAAAGCCCTGAGTTTTTCCTGGAGATTTTTTGAAGCTAATCAAGAGGTATGACAAATGTTTCAATGCACTTGGTACTTATGTGGAAAAATAAAGTTATGTCTTATCTTTAATGTCTCATTCTATGTTTTGACTTTCATACACAACTCTGATCACAATCGACAGGGGAAACTTATTTTCCGACTCACCCTCGTATACGGGGACTTAAATAGGATTTTTGAAAAATTTCACATTATTGTCAGATTTACACAATATTCGATTTTTTTAAAAAATTTCTTCACTCTGATGAATTAAAATATGAATCAATTCACTTCTTAATTATATATTTACAAAATCCTTGTTATTTTGAAAAGAAGTCTTAGTTATACATAGGCAAAATATTATTATCAAAGCATTTTTCATATAAGGAGAAAGTTTTGAAAATATGTCACATTTTTTTCTTCATTTTATACCAAAAAATTGCATACAAATAACTTTTATTGAAAAATATCCTCAAAAAGTAATATAAGTATGTTCTAATTCAACTCTGACACTAAATATAAAAATATTATATATATATACGCTTTTGCAAAATTACGGTTCCGTATGTAACGTCCTGACTTAACGTTCACCTTGTCAAAATAAATTAGTAATATTGAAGCGTATTTTCAATGAGAAAGGAAATTACTGGCTTTGGGTTCTATTTTTTTAACGTCAGGATAAAGACATATTTTATACCAGATGACAATTTCAAAAGTACATATCGAAATAAAAAATTTGCCTAAAATAAAACACTTTTATTGGAACAATGTTCGCATGATATCTAATTGATTCGCAAAGGGCATTACTTTTTACAGACTACGGGAAAAAAGTTTATCTTGTGAAACATTTATTGAAGAATGACATTATTATGCGTTCTTCTCTCTCTCTCTCTCTCATTTTCTTTTCATATTATTCAAATTTATATTTCTTTTTTTTAAACTTAAAATTGAAACTAACTCCGCACCATAACAATGCACAGGATTTTGAATAATAACATCGAATATTATCTAAAATCACTTTATTATACACCTTTTAAGTCGCAGTTAAATGCGAACAAAAAATTTTTGAAACTAAACTAAGTTACAAAGAGAACTTCGAAACCAAACGATTTATATTAATAGTTTTTACGGAAGCTTCGAGCGAAAGATCAAAACGCAGATGCTTCTAGAATATTTTAAACGGTTCGAAACACACGCCAAAACCGTCGATAAATTTGCCAAATTTGTTGCATGTGTCGACTTCGTTTTGCAGGCTCCTCGCTCCTAAAATTTTGACTTCAAAATTTTTTAAAACTTAAATTTTAATGATTTTTGGTTTGTGAAAAAAATTCGGAACTACTTCCAGTATTTTATATATTTTAGCAGGAAAAGAGTGTGTGTTAGAGAGAGAGAGAGAGAGAGAGTTAAATTGAAGTGGGTAAAGATTCCGTACCCATGCATATATATAATCAATAGCTCTAGCACCGTAATTATGTCTGTTAAAACGAATCTAACGGTGAATACGAAAGAAAATTCTAGAAAAATCCGAATGAAATGTTCTAACTCCTCCTCCATCTCACCCCCAAAGATTTTGGATTCTGTGGTTTTCAATGATGAAATATGTTAATATTTTCATCTCTGCTTATTAAAAAACCAAAATAATCCAAAATTAGTCAAAATGTGCCCAAAACCATTGCAAGGAATAATGAGCCAATAATGAATGTCATAACATATACCAAAGGTGGGGAACCCGCGGCCTTTCATAAAAGCTAGCACTTGTAATCTATACAATTAAATACTGTTTTATGTAACAGTTTGTAAATAAGTGATATTAAATAAAGAGCAGCATGAATTTATGTATATTTTAATGACTGTTCTTGGAAATAGCCAATTGCACATTTCAAATTTTAGAACGCCGCCTCGTGCAACATGGCAACACACAACACATGCTCATTTAGAGGACCAATTAAGGCTTCACGGAAGTTTGTGATAAAATACCAACAGTGAAATATAGAAAGTTAAAACGATATCTATGAATTTATTAATTTTATAAAAAAAAATAATAATCAGTGATTAATATTATAACAAGTTTTTAACCCTTATGCGAATACACAAAAAATATTTTACACATGTCATTTATGTCAAATAATAATATCGCTGGGTGGACTTAATTTTTTTTAAGGTATCCGAACACGTTCGGAGCATTTTTTAACAAAATAGCATACTAAAACATTATAAATGCTCTTTTAGGACTCAATACCAATAAATATTGCTATTTAACTACCAAGATTTAAAACAAATTACCTGAATTTTACAAAAATCACAATTATAAGTGAAATTTTAGCAATATTTTTGAAAAACTTCAAAGCAGTTAGAGAAAAAAGTAATAAACATATAATAGTAAAAGTATTACGAAAACAAATTAGATGCATTTATCTAGAAAATGTACTAAAATTTTAATTTTTTATTAAAATTTGAAAATTTTAGAGCTGATTGAGTAAACATTCTAAGAAATGTTACATTTTTTTATGAGACCATTATTTAAAATAACAAGCCATAACTCAAAAAGTATTCATACAATAAGAAATATTTTAGTACATTCTCTAGAAAATAATGTAAATATCAGGTTTAAAAAGTTTTATAGAAATACATTCGTAATATTTTGAGTTATCAGACTCACCAGATAGATTCTGAGCAATTTAAATGCCCACTTCTGGTAGGTCAAAAATCCGATTCCGATTTTTCTAAATTTATAAAATGGATTGTGTGTGTAACTTGGCCTCTAGATAGTGTAGAAATAAAGTAAAGTATGTTTCGTAAAGTCAAAAGATAGCTCTATTCAATGAAATAAAAAACAAATATATCTGTCTTGATTTTTTTGGTCATTTTCAACGTGTTCTCGGATACCTTAATATTTCTATATAATGCACAAAATTGTTAAATCTATACCAAAACTATAATAATTTCATCAGCGGCGTAACGGAGAATGTTAGAGCCTCCCCCTGCAAAGTCAGGCTTTGGACCCCAAGCGGGATCTCACAATGGATTCCAAAATCAAAACAAAACATAGGCTTTGGACCACCTATAGTCCTGGGCCCCTCGCGATGCTGGGGTTGCGGGGGTATATGCTACACCACAGAATTTCATAAATGTCACATTTATAGATATAACAATCTATCCGGCCTCCTTTATTAATAATTAATTTACGTGCGGCCTCCAATGGTGAAAAGCGGCCGAGTGGTCTAGGCATCGGATCATGGCTAGTGTGTCATGAGTTCGATCCTAGTACCACTAAAGACCCACCGTGTAGGGGAGCGATGCACGTTAAATCCGTCGAGAGCTCAAATGTCCTCCGAGGTGTGGTGTGGTAGTTAGGAGAGGGGGGGCAGCTCAGATGTCGTCCGCGTCACTTGACCATGGTTCAAAATTACGCGGACCGTCGCCAAAAGCCCTCGTGTTGTTAATCAGTGCGACGTTAATATTCTCTCACTCACCCAATGGTAAAAAAGTTCCCCACCTGTAGCATACGTTATGTTAAAAATAACGTAAATCGTTTTGGAAGTTTGTTAATTATTTGTCAACACACTCTCCGAAGCTACATGGTAGCTATTTGGGTCTGTTCTTGCCATTCCGAAACACCGTCAAATGAGGAAAACGACTCCGAACTGGCATCCCACTCTCCAGACTTTCACACGGCGCCAACAAGAGGACTTCCATCCTCAATTGATTTAAAGTGCATCAGTCCTTCTGTATGGCGATTTAACTCTGGTTCATTGACATTTCAGTAAAGGCAGCACGAGGGCCTCGAAATTTCGAACTATAGTTAAGTGATGTGGACGCCCTTGGCATTCTCCCCCACCACATTCCTTCACTCATTGAACCCTGATCTGGAGCCAAATTTCCAACACACAACATCTAAAATATCTATTAATTTCTATACCAATGAAGCAACCCTGAAATATTACATCGAACTTTGTCTCAAAACCCGAATTGTGTGATAAGGGGAGATTGTGGCAGCAATTCAGATATCTTTCTTGTCATAGCTCGAAACTATGAGGCTCGTTGCCATAACTATTACCAATAGATATAATTGCTTTAGTTAATGGTTAAAAAAACATCGCATAGTAAAATTAGTTTAATTTTCGAAAATAATCGTTGAAACGGACGCGCAATAGGCTCACCTTCTCCAAAAAAATTGCATGCTTATTTATTATTATTATTATTTGGCTTTTATATTTAGCGAAAGACTTCAAATTCGTTGTGATTAATTTTTGCAAACTTTAAAATGAAATATCCATTAAAAATGAAAAAAATTGTCTTTAATATATGGTAAGATTTTATTTATTTTGTATGGATCACGCATTTACATGTGATAGTGTGCATCTTTGCAATTCCAAAGCTACCAAAAAAAAGCTGAATTAAAAAACGTTTATTCAATCAAAATATTTTAACAATTTTACCAAGAAAATTCACAAGGACAAATTAACAAATTAGTTGTAAGTCTGATTTAAATGATTAAATAACAAAGAATTAAAAATTATGTAAAACTTAAAAAAAAAACTGTATTGAAAAACTTAAGATATTACATCTGCTTCATGAGCGGCTCGCAGAATTAGCCGAGTGGTTTGTGTGGAATTATGGGGGCGCGGTAGCCTAGTCAAGATATCAGATCGTGGCTGTCGTGTCAGGAGTTCGAGCCCAGCACCACTAAAGGCCCCAGCACCACTGTAGGGGCGCGATGCACGTTAAATCAGTCCAGAACTCAAACATTCTCCCGCTGGTGAGGTGTGGTAGTTAGGAGAAGAGGTGCCAGCTGAAATGTCGTTCTCGTCACTTGACCATGGTTCAAAATGACGAGGTCCGTTGCCAAAAGCCCTCGTGTATAGTTGAACAGTGCAACGTTAATATTCACTCACTCACTCACTCACTTGTGTGGAATTATCGGTTCGAGTCCTAATGTAACACTGAAGACCCGTCATGTGGAGTGGCTGATGCACGAAACATTTGCAGTTGTTCAAACTCATGACTTTGGTGAGGTGTGGAAATTAGGAGAGTGAAGTTTCGGTTCAGGTATTCATCGCGTCCCCTTATCATTGTTTAAAATTACGTAGTTTGTATCCAACACACCTCGTGTTCCTTTGTAGTGGCTTTTATAAACAATTAATCAATCTAATTTCGTGTTGGCGAATTTATTTTACAAATGCCAAAATGTTGCACTCCCAATTTTAGTCGAGATAAAAAAAAAAAATAATGCTTTTAGCACTTCAGCAAATAAAATTTTGAAAAAGTGGCCAAAAAAAAAAGATATCCTACTTTACTTTAGATTTTTTTCCCCCATGCACTCTTATTTCTAGAACTTTTTCCCATCAAAAGAAATCATTTTATTTCGTACATTCACTTGTTGCTAAAACATGATTTTCGAGAGATTTCATTTGTATAAATATATAATCAATCGACATTTTCAGCACTAATATACTTCAGGAAAAAAAAAAACCTAACCAAAAATAATTTTTTATGTCCTTGTTTTCCTCATTGATCCGCAGAAGAGAAGAAGAGAGAGAAAAAAAAATCAACCCACAATTTAATGAAGTTTTGAGAACTTATTCGGCGCCAAAACTCCGAGTACTCTTTTTCCCATCGCCAAGACTAACCTTGGCAGCCCGCTCGTGGCACGAGCCGAAGCCGGCCAATTGGAGACTCGCAGACCACGTGGACGTTGCGGCATTAGTTTCTCCTGGAAAGATCGGTTCTGTGCTTTCCCCTCTTTTTGCTGATCAATAGAGTACAGAGAAGGTGCGCCACCGTTTGGGAAAAGGTCTTTCCCGTTGTTTTGTGGGAAGTGGTGGAAATTTCGGGAGGGGAGTAGTCCATATGGTTGCGAAACGAAACGGGAGTTTTAATAGTTTCTTAACTAGTTCTGGCGGGATGAATTTGCTCCATATTTCTCTTGTTCCCTAATAATTTTAAAAATTATTATATTCCTTCATTAACTTTCTTCAAAAAGCTCTAACTGTCTTTTCAATTTAGTTTTGTTGATGATATACAGGAATTGTAGAAAATTGTGTCAGAATTAAAAAGATGAATTTAAAAATTTTTTTCCCCTGACAAATATTTTTTCCTCTCCAATAGTCTCAAGAAGAGTCTTGTATTGACTGCATCACGGACCTCGGGGGGGGGGGGGGGTCTCCAGCGCTTTTCTAGGGGGCCCGTGATGGCCTCGTTTAATATTAAGATCTCCCTCTTTTTCTGACTTCTGAAGGGCTTCGTCGAAAAATTGAAACATGTGTTGTACTAGACTAGATCACTAAATTGCCCTCAATAAGAAAACTACTAGAACAGGGGTGGCCAACCTTTTTAGGAAAAATGCCACTACCAAATTTTCGTGAACAAATGAAAAGGCGAAAAAAGGGGCTACTTAGTTATGTTCTAAAGAAAACATTTGTTCACAAACGTGTGCTGATTCAAATTTACAGCAATATCTGACAGCCAAATCGTGTAAATTAAAAAAATTACTTGTTAGAACAAATATCCAAAATTCAATAAAATTCCTTACATTTGCTTTTCAATGTAATATGGTGCTGTATACAATAATTTCAATTTGGATTTCAGATGGGTAACAATTAAAATTTAGCGAAGAAATTGAATACAAAATTTAGGGAAAAAACGCTTTTTTTATCATCTTGAAAATCATCAAACCTAGGATTGAAAGAATCCTGCAAGAATGGATATCAAATTTTTAAATCTATCACAGCTTCGAGCACTGTTTATTCTGATAGATAGTTCCCGAATCAATGTGAAATATGTTAATTTTTTTCTCCAAAATAAAGACAAAAAAAAAAGGTAAAAGTTTGTCTCCAAAAGAAGGTATTCGATCCACTAGGGTAGGAAAAATACACACAATCGTTTCTCTGTAATCTTAAATTTAAATTATTTTAATGTCCCATATCAGTAAGGAAAGCTAAACTACATAGCCTGTCTTCATTCTAGATTCCAGAATAGCAGGTACTCACTGGGCAATCTAGTGGGGGTTTCAGATATTTTAATATATATATATATTAAAAGTTAATTTTTAAAATAATTTTTTCCCCTTAAAACAACCACATTTCAGTAAAATTGTAAAAAAATTGTAAATTGTAATCTTTGCGTGCCACTGTTACAACTCCGCCGTGCCACATTGTGGCACGCGTGCCGCGTGTTGGCCACCCCTTAACTAGAACATGTATTGCTACCAAGAATATTAGTTCAAGATTTTTTTTTTTTGCATTTTTATAACCCTGACTACAACATAATTTTTTTTAATTAGATGTTTACTGTTTTCTTAAAAGGAAAAAGAAGTGTTAAAAAAAAGTCTGTAAAGTAGCAGAGGCAATCTTAGGATTATTATGGAAGCTTTAAATCACTCAATTATCAGTCGGGGGGGGGGTGTTCAAAATCTTGAGGGTCCACGATGTCAGACTGATACGTAAAGGGGGACAGCAGATATCGAAAGTTTTAAGAACCACTTGTCTACACCATAGGTTTTCAACCTGGGCTCCCTGGAACTTTGACAAGGGTTCTGCAAGTAATCACTATTTGCTTAATCAAAGTGCCAAAGCTTTAACTTTTATACAAGATTGGATTCTTAAAGACAGTTTGCTTGTAAAAATAGATATAAATAAATATTTTATAAATAAAATAAAAGCTTAAATTTCATAAAAGGTCACGTGCTTCGAGCATGAATGGACAAATCAGAAGACTTGTCAATGAAGAAACAGGAACAACTTATCGACATATGAACAGATTCGATGTTAAAGGCAAAATTAAGCAGTGTGTGTGTGTAACGACGTCTCATTATCAGAAATCGCCCCATCTATACATGTGAAGATTGACGTATAGAGGGTTAGTTGTCCAGAGGGGCCATTGTATCTCAATAAAAAGGCACTGGTGTTTCGCCCCTTACCCCCGAGTCGGTTTATGCGATTGTAAGTCATGTACATTTATTTGTTTTGGGTTATTGTTTGTACTAGTATTTGACAGCGTATGCTGTGTACTGTCCACTTTCAAGGGTCCTGGGTGGGGCCTACTTTTGCGTAGGGGGCCCAGGGTCTCAAGAAGTCTTAACACATCCCAAGATAAGTGACAATAGTTCCGCATTTAAACACCTCTTAAACCTTGTTTTATGCCCTAAGCTGGTTCATTAAATTAATTTTCGATAACATAGATTGTTTCTTTCGAGATACAAATTCACAAGAGGTCGTACCACTAGAATCCTCTCGTTGCCATGGTGTGGAAGTTAGAGAGTAGACAGCCAGATGAGGTGGTGTCCTCATCACTTGAACATGATTCAAAAACTGGTAATTTTGTCAGCAATAGCATTTGTATGGCTTTTAAATGCAACGTTAACGAACAACTTAATTGTGAAACAAAACTTCTAACAATAGGAATGTCCCTGCTAAAACGACCGTTTAGGATCTGTATGCCGGATATTTGCTCCTTCCAATATTTTTTATCACGGTCTAGTAACCTAGTGAATCTCAGGTCATGACCAGCTATATTCCAGTTAGGCTCGAATTTGACCGAATTTCCTTGTAACTTGACCGTGGTACAAAATGTTGAGATTCAACGCCACTAGCCCTCGCCCCCCCCCCGTTTCTTTAGAATGTGATATTAACAAACATTAATTCTCTCAGGCACGAATTTAGACTCCATCAGAGACATGGTGGCGTGGTAGCCTAGAGGTCAAGGTCACGGACTCGTGGCAAGCAGGTCATGAGTTCGATCCTAGTACCGCTGAAGACCCGCCATGTAGGGAAGCGATGCACGTTGAATCTGTCGAGAGCTCAAACGTCCTCCGGTTGGTGTAAAAATTAGGAGAAGGTGTACCAGCTCAGGTGTTGCGTCCTCATGACTTGACCGTGGCTCAAAATTACGAAGTCCGTCACCAAAAACCTTCGAGTAGCTGAATAGTGCGACTTAAATACGAGGGTCATTCTGAAATTTGTGAGATACATCTAGGTTTTTTAAAGATATTCTTACAAATTTTTAGGAGAGTTTAAATTAGTTTCCTCCAGCATCAATTCACTTTTCTAGACAAATTTTCCACAGATTAAAAGCCTGAGACAATTAATTTCTTGAAATTGATGAAAAATGCATATATATCCACATCAATATCTTCTTCTGAATGAAAACAACGTCTACGTAAGTTCTTTTTTTAGATTAAAAAATAACCAAAAGTCAAGCTTAGCTAGATAGGGAGAATAAGATGGATGTTTTATCACTTTAATTTGTTTTTGCTTAAGAAACTCAAGTATTAATTCAGATGTATGGGAAGATGCATTGTCATGGAGAAGCATTAGTCCCCAAACATTCACTTCCTTGAGAATTTCTGGAAGACATTTAGTGGTATACCAATTTGCTGTTACTATCTTCAGTCTTTCCAACTTGATGTATTTGACCAATCTCGTACTTCTGAAGAAAACGGCATACATTACTTCTTTCATTGTCTTTTCACTGTACCGTACTTTGCTTTCTTGACGTGTTTGAACTTCAAAAAACGGTACGAACGTTTCACATAACCTGTTACGATTTTAGAAATGATGCGGTGGCCACCATCATTTGGCAATTTAAGGATTTCTCTACTGTTTCTGACACGCTCCTCTTAGTACCCAGTTAGATTAAGGGGAACCCAACGACAAACTACTTTTTTCATACGTAATTCTTCATGAATAATTTTGTGTATGGCTGTGGATCCAATGTTAAGTTCCTTCTGTGTCATTTGGTAGGTACAGCGATTATCATCGATTAACATTTTTCGTACGGCAAACACATTATCCTGGATTAGTGCTGACCGCGCCCTTCGTGTGTGACCTTCATCCTGAAGATAATTGCGACCTCTGCAAAAGTATTTAAACCATCTGAATACAATAGCTCTACATGGATATTCAAGACCAAATGCTAATTGTTAGGAGAGAGGGGTGCCAGCTCAAGTGTCGTCCTCATCTCTTGGCCATAGTTCAAAAATACGAGGTCCGTCGCCAAAAGCCCTCGAGTAGCTCAACAGTGCGACGTTTATTTTCACTCACTCACTCACCCACCCACCAGAGACATGTGATCTATAATAAAAATCTGTATACAACAATCAAATACGCAATAATGAATACACATAATTATTTATTTTTCATATTTTTCGTGCTTGAGATTGTAGCAATTGGCTACGGACCTCATTTTGAATCACGATCCAATGACAAGGAAGACATTCGAGCTGGCACCTCTGTCTCCAAACTTCCACACCAAGCCACGGGAAGAACGCTGAGCCTCGACATTTTGAACATGCATCAGCCCCTCTAACGGAGAATCTTCAGTGGTACCATGACTTGAGAGAAATAATCCCGGCTACGAGTTTGTGACCATGACCACTCAGTTGTTACATCACATACACAATCGGAGTGAGTAAGTGAATGAATATTATCGTCGCAGTTCAGCTACTCGGGGACTTTTGACGACGGACCTCGTAATTTTGAACCATGGTCAAGTGGCGAGGAGGACACCTGTGAGCTGGCACTCCCTCTCCTAACTACCACACCACACCAATGGAAGGACGTTTGAGCTCTCAACAGATTAAACGCGCATCGTTCCCCCACATGACGGGTCTTCAGAGGTACCAGGCTCGAACTCATGACACGCCGGCCCCGAATCCGTTACCTAGACCACTAGGCTACCGCAGCTACATACCACCTTCTTACGTAAAACTAAAACAAAGGATTATTAACATTTCCAATATCTTTTCTCGCTCCTTTTTCCACCTCACACACGCACCCTTTTTATGTGTGCTAAATTAGTTGAAAAAACTTTAAGTTAATTATACTACAATTATTTTCCGTAAATTATGAATGTTTATATTTATCATTAAATATTTCTAAAATATCAGACAGAGTTTTAAAGTCACAATTTTCTATCCAGAATAAATATATAAAAAAACCTGTCTTTCAGAGCGATATTAAAAATTCGTATGAGATTGTCCCCGGCAGCTATCGTATTTTTTGCCACGTATTAAAAATTTCTAAAACATAAATTCATACAAAAAGGTTCAAAAAGTTATTTGTATATCAGCAGACTGGTTTAACTTTACTTAAATATTTGCGATACTAAATGTAATTACGTGACCTCAAATGGGGTCGCGACCCGTTCTTCAAGATGCTTTGTTCTAGACCGAAACCAAATCATCTTCAGAATATGAAAAGTGTGCAGAAAAATACAAAAATTGAAGTTAGCCGTTGAAATCAAGATTTCAAAAATAAAAATTTAATTTATACTTTTTGATTGGATGCTCCTAGAACTTTGATATCGAGGTCATCACTCCCTGTGTTTTCCGTTTTATTTGCCTCCGTGTATTGTTTACCGTCTGAAATTCAGTCATTTTATTGTTTTAAATGCCAGACTGTTATGTGCTCGAAACGGCCTTCCATAATGTTACAGAAAATAATCGAAATTTAAAAACTCTTGCAGATTGAAAACAAAAATGTTGCAGCATTGGTATCATATTCTGATTTTTATCATCTAAGAAAGAGAATATACATACAGTCAACTCCCTCGATAATTCGAAGTTGAAGGGACCAATGAAAAACTTCGAATTATCAAGAAGGGTAGGAAAAAACTCCCAATATACACCAAGAGAAATTTTTTTCTAACACATTTAAATTTGAAACTATGTAATAAAACAACAATTGTACATCAGTATAAACTTATTTTAAAGTATTTTTATACATATATCAGTAGCGCACACAAAAATTTCTCAAGAGGGGGGGGGGAGTCCATGGTCGAAAGTCCCCCAACTCGTATCATACCTCAAGACAACACCAATTGATTCTTCATATTTTGTCAATTTTGTTAACAACGGTAAAAAATAAGTTATTGAATTAATATTTAGCAGTAATTAATAATTTATTTTATTAATTAAAAGTCTTTATAAAATTTTACGTAAAATATATAGGATTATCATCAATCACAAAAAACTCAAGGGCTTTAGGGAGGGGTCCGGACCCTTAGCACCCCCCCTTTGTGTACGCCAGTGATTATATATATACAGTTACAGTTATTTTTGCTGGATGTGGAGTGACACAAAGATATATATATATATAAATATATAATCGTCAGTATAAATATTAAACAGAAGTTAAAATTCCTGTATTAGAAGAATTCATTTATGTTCTAAAAACAAGTATTAAAAAAATACATACTGTACACAAAGAATTTTTTTTCACGAAAATTTATCTTTTTTTTTTTTTTTATGCCTTTTAATCTAACTTTGTCAATAGATTTTTCTAGAATAAATTAGTTTTGAAAAACGTCCGCATCAACATGATTTTGAAGGAAAAAGTTGCGTAGTTTGTTTAGTGACTCTTAAGCTTCTGTCAAAGTTATCGGAGTCAACTCCGATGGTCACCAAAGGGGCTACGTTACAGGGAGGACAAGCAGAGACAATACAACACAAAACATGTAAGCTCCAACCCGTTTTCTACAGGATTCTAATAATAATGAGTGTTTGAATAGTCGAAAGTTTTATTAGATCACTTCGATATTATCATATGTTGTATTCTGGCCGGCCACAGATTTTACTATAACACAGATTACGTATTGTTTTAGTTCGAAATATCAAGTTTTTCTAGGGACTGAGCATATACAAATTAGCGAGAGGTTCGTATTATCGAAGGTTTGAATTAGCGAAATGCCTTAATATATACTTCTAGTTTTTATTTAAATTAATACTTTTTTCTGCTTCATATTTCGTCTCTTGTTTATTACTGCGAAATATTTTAGGGACTTATCTGTGTTTTAAGAAAGAGATTTATACCCCAGAGTAGTGGTGGACTAATTCCTATAAGATTTATTGAGTGGGAGGATAGCCGCCCGCCAAAACTATTTTCGTGTGAATGGTCCAAGATTCATTTTTCACTATTTAGAAAACAGCTTTCCATTATTAAGGTATTTTGACGTCGTCACAATGGAGGAATCACCCCTATTCATTAGGTGCTCCACATCTGGGGAACACGTGGCTTTGGCTGCATTGTGCTGTGCCGGACAGCTGAACTGTCAGCGACGGTGTGACTGGAAAACACTATGGGCTGGGCATCACTGCATTATTTTCCCTTCATAGGCAGTGATTGTCCATCTTGAAAGGCTGGCGCCTCTTAGAAGGCGGCGAGATGTTTGAAGTGCCAGATGTCAGCCAAGCTCTTTGTCGCCGGGGAACTTTGAGAGGGACCGGAACTTTTGTTATCTCTGCACGAATGGAGAACGTGCAAGACCGTGGTGCCGGGTGCAAAACCTTGAGGCCGGCCAATGGGGGTTGATGAGGGGCGTGGAGTGGACCTGCCCCTAGAGTTTAAAAGAGTGGACCCAGGGAAAAGAAGAAAAAAGAGAGGACTCCTGATAGACTCCCACGATAGATTCCCGAAACAGAATCCTGCTGACGAAGGAAGAAGTGCGATGGCTCCCGATCAACTCCGACGATCGACCTGCGAGACGTAATCGACGGATCTAGGAAGAAAGCGCGAGGCGAGGGCCTCCCGATCGACTTTCACGATATACTCCCGAGACAGAACCCGATGGACTAGCGTGATTGACTCCTGAGGCAGTATCCGACGTACGAGCAAAGAAGACGCGAGGAGTGTACACCCATGCAGACATCAATGCAACAAAATAGAACTGGCTAAATAGGTTTAACACCTGTAACTGATTTCATTTTCTCTTTCCAGTGATTTTATAGGCTGTTTTATTAGCTTTGTAAAAATACCAAGTTTATTATTTCCCGCTCATTAGAACAAAAACTACAAGTGTTTTAGTAAAAGCAGATGTCATTACACTTTAAGCAAGATATGTCATACTTTAAAACGCGTTTTACTCGAAATGTGTTTTCTTGAAAATGCTCAAAAGGAATGGACAACGCTTGCTCAAAAAGTTTTGAAAATAATTAACTGAAATTTTTTGTGTATGTTCTGTATAAGAGAAGAAGTGTTTTAACCTTTACATTTATCAATCAGTGTTGTATTACAAAATTTACAATCCCTTATGTTAATATGATCACTGTTATTTTAAGCAATTTCATATAATAACTAAGGAAAAGGGCTCTAGTTTTTGTAAAAATTAAAATATCTCTTATCCTGAAGGTCATTTTAAAAATGAAGAACATAGCAACACATCAAAATTGAAAAATTGTTCATAAACTTGTGGTACAGAATGGTCCCCATCCATGTTATTTTTTGTAAATTTTTGACCCATTTTTTCAAATTTTAGTACTAATAATTTATTTTCTTTTCTTAATTTCAGCATATTTTTCTTAAAATGTACTAAACAAATAAAAAAAAATCTCCATATCTCCATTTTTTTTTTTTAAAGTTGTCGCAAGTAGTTGGATACCGTAAAAAAAAACAAAATACTTCAAAGTGTTTTTACAAAGAGATCATCTGCAGAGTTTGGAGGACGAGGTCACAAGATTTCAGGATTTTAAAAGAACTGAGCCTAAATTTA
The DNA here is from genome assembly GCA_019973975.1 of Trichonephila clavata. Classification (NCBI taxonomy): domain Eukaryota; kingdom Metazoa; phylum Arthropoda; class Arachnida; order Araneae; family Nephilidae; genus Trichonephila; species Trichonephila clavata. The sequence continues at coordinate 29,441 of BMAO01021010.1, read as the reverse complement.
ATTTACTCTCTTGTCCCATTACTGCTGGTAATGATACATCACCTGAGAAGCTACAGCCTGAGCTTATTGATTTGCAGTCAGATCACAGTGTGAAACAAGTGTGTTATGCTGTGACGTTAATTGACTTTTATAGATCTTTGTTAAGCTGAAAAATTCCCATGCACTTCCATTACTGTTACGACCCCGTGGCGGGCGTTTCATGACATCAAGCCCCAATGCCACTGAAGATCCACCATGTACAGGGGCTGATCCACGTTAAATCTGTTAAGGTTCAAACACCTCCCGTTGACGTGGTATGATAGTTTGGAGAGACGGAGTGTCAAATCAGGTGTCTTCGTCCATTGACTGAGGTTCCTTACCAATACTCCTCGAGCTGCTTTATATTGAGACGTTAATAAACATTCACTATTCACCGTCACCCACATTGAAATAGTGTAGAAGTCAGAATAAGTAGAATGCTAATTCAGATGTTTTCCTGGTCGCTTCACCACAACATACAGTTACGAGATCATCAACGATAAAAACCTTTGCCTTTTACTGAGCTGTTGACTGATTGTTCATGTGAAATTACACAAACTATGGGCGATGGACATAATAATTTTATCCAACATCGCCCATCCGGTATAGTGGTTATCGACGCTGACTGCTGTACCGTAGGGCCTGGGTTCGATTCCCGGAGAAGGCATGGATGTCTGTAAATGTTTAGTGCATTTGCGGCATGGGGAAACTCAAGCGGTCGAGCCGCAATTTCTCTCGTAAGGGTGGTGTTATGGGAAGAGATAGGGGGCCCTGACCTTCCCTGCCAGGGTATTCTCCCTAAAAATTTGGGTGGCACCGAGCTAAATCATATTGTCACCTTTCAGGTACTCAAAGCTACGGCTAACGACAGGCCCTTGCCATGATGAATTTCGTGGGGCTGGATCTGATGCAGTCGAGATCAGGTGGCATAAGAAACAACAACAACAAATGACGAGAACAATATCTGAACTGGCATTTCACTCTCCAAACTTTAATGCGTTGCCAAGGTAAGGACTTTGAGCTTATACAAATTTTACGAGAACCAATCAGCCATTTCTACATGGTGGACCTTAAGGGGCTCCCCAACAAGAGAGAGACAAAGTCGACTACAATTTAACAACTTATTGTTATTTATCAAATGCCTGGTCATTGACCATCCGCTCATTAGGCAACGAGCTATCCAATATTTCTTTACAACACCGCCCAATCTTGTGCAGAGCACAAGAGAGATGAGCAGCGTCCATGACTTGTCCAGAAGCACACAAAGCACAAAAAGGAGAGTTACTCAGGTTAAAATGAAACAAATGAGCACAAAGGCAGTCATGTCCAGTCAATAATGTAAACTCAGCCACAGCCACAGCACGAGGAGAGTCCGTGACACATTTAGGTTTCAATTGCACCCTACATGATTTATTTTTGGCAGCACTGGCGGCAGTATCTCGAAAGCATTTTTTATGAATCCTATCAATTTCAAGTTTTGCTGAGTGAAGTGGCAGGTCTCTAGTAGATCTTTGGAGAATATTCGTGCCTCTTTTTACTAAAAGATTCGCCTTTTTATTTCCCCAAAGATCACAATGGGTTAAATTTTAAATCAAGTGCACTGTGTTCACTTGTGTGCGTTATTATTGTTGACAAATGTGTAGTTTCTGTGAAGAGCAAAAGTTAGCAACACACAGAGAAGCGAATTAACTGATTGGCTGGAAACAAGTGATGGCATTTATGTGACTATGACGTCACACGAATTTATGAACTGACTGGTTGGAATCAAGTGATTACAGTCATCATGTGATTGTAACGTTACATGGATTTAGCCCTATATATAGGTTACATAAAATATATAATAATTAATTTTTTCTTTAATTTCTGTTTATATTCCATAGATAAAAACAAACCAATGAAATGCTAAATTTTTGAGCAACTGCCTGACATTTATCGACCCTTTTCTTGCTTCCCTGTCTATTTTTCAATTCTTACTATTATTTATATAGATCACACACTCTCTCTCTCTCTTTCTCTCTCTATGTATATTTATCTTGATCAAATTTTCTATCGTTATTAAAATACTTTCTATTCATCCAATCAAGTTCAAATAATTTTTTTTAACTCGTACTGGATGACATTTGATGTTAATACAGTTTTTTTTTTAAAATATTAATTCATTATTTACCGGTTAATTATTCTAATTAAATTAATTACCGGTTTTCGACGCCAACTTAGATTTGTCTCCAATGTTATAACAATGTAACTGTTTTGGCCCTTCGATAGCTCAGGGGTTAAATTAAAATACTCATACTCAAAATTAAAAACTCAGTGGACTGCGTTGTATATATGTCTCTTTATTGCGAAGGCCCATGGTCATTGCACTCTCACTCCCCACGTCTTAACGGGGGCACCCCAATCACCGATCATATTTCACCTCCCTCCATTTAGGAAGCGATCACAGCTTCTTACAAGCGGCGAGGCACTCAACAGTAACTGTTAAAACAATGACAAAAATTGGCATCGAAAACCGATTTTTCAGCCAAACCTGACGTGCATTGTTACAACAATGCAGACAAACCATGCTCTTTTTTCTCAATTCCTACTATTAGTTCACTCTCTCCCTATATATCTTGTTCAAATTTTCAATCGTTAATAAATTACTTTCTATTCATCTATTCAAAGTAGGAATTGACTTAAAAATTTTTTTATATTATTTGTTACGCTGCAGATTTACTTAATACTGATTAAATCAAGTGAAACACCGAAGGAGAATATGTCCTAATTAAATTTCTTCATTTAAGTTTCGTTCGTTTGGTTTGCGAAATTTGACCTCAGAAACATTAAGCAAATACAAAACAATGCATTACGACGGACAGTTCTGTGGTTCACGACATTTTTACAATGACAACACATTCTCTCTCTCTCTCTCTGTTTTACTTACACTTAAAAATAAACTCAAATACGAGTATAAAAAAAGTGAAAAATTCGATTTCACACTTCAAGTAACTGGAACACCATCCGAAACATAGTATCGTTAATAGAACAATTCTTAATTAAAGAGGAAAGAAGTTTTAACAACTAGATTTTTGTATTTACTCGTGTGAATTAATTATACTGGGAAAAGTTCGTGAAAATTTTAAAAACATTCAACATTTTAGGTATTCATTTTTTTCTGCAAATGCTTGAATTTTACTCATATCGAAACTTCTTTAAAACCTTCGAAGAGAGATTTTATTTTCTATTTGAATAATATTACTTTTCCTTTTCTGTTTCACTGGACTCAAATTCGGAACTAGCAGCTGAAAAATATTTTTCAAAGGATCTAAATGAGATTTTTAGGTTATTTGTATCAAATTAAATTTACACAGTTTGTATGTATTGTTGAAAGTTTCACTGGGTCGTTTTAAGACATGGGCCAATGGACTCAATTCATGACGGTCACATGACAAAGGCTATCACGTGTTCGCGACTTAATTCAAACTTGTCATTAAACTAACTTGTACTTGTTGTTCTATCTATAAAATTTAGATAAAATTTCAAATTCCGTAATTGGGTACTGATCCTCAAATATAATAGAAAGTATGAAATTCATCACAAAAAGATTTTAAAGTTAAAAAAAAATAATCTTTTATTATTCATGTATTTTCAAATTAAGTATATTTTGATTGCTTATGTGCGTTATTTTTGTTGACAAATTTTTGCTTTTTTTAAAGCAATTTTCTGCAAAGAACGTAAATTGGCATCAACGAGGCGCGTGAACTGATTAGTTGGAAATGAATGATTCCATTTATCGTATGATTATGGCGTCACATCAATTTATGAATAAACTGGCTAGAAACACGTGTTTGTTATTATCACGTGACTGACGTCACATGAATCTAGCCCATTGGGCCAGTATCCAGGGTCAACATAGAGAGAGATAGTCAGAATTTTATTAAAACATCGCACTATAAAGCAACAAGAGTGCTACTACTCGCGACGGACCTCGTAATCTGAGTCTCGGTCAAGAGCTTCACCTGAACCAGCACCTAACTGCCACACCACACTAACGGGAGGACATTTGAGCCTTAATAGATTTACGCGCATCAACCCCTCTACACAGCAGTTTTCCGTGACACCCAAACTCGAACCCGTGACATGCCGGCTACGAGTTCGTTATTATAACCAAACAAGGGTAGCACAGCACACCGCCAATGGGTATGCGTTTGATTCATTTACGGTGGGTCTTTAATGACACCAAGACTCGAGCGAACAACTCTACATTTACAACGTCTGTCATGAAATCGTGAGCAGGACCATTCGGCTAATGCAGTGGTTCCTAAAGTGGTCCCTACCCCTCCCCGACCAATTAGAGAGCAGTGTCTCAGCTCTCAACCAAGCAAAATATTCCAAGGAAAGGATCTGAAATTCAAGTCAAGACGCCACTCATAGCCACGCCCCCGGATCGCCTCCAATCAACCAATAGCCAAGATGCCTCTCCACAGAAAGTAAAACTCCACAAACGTCGTTCCCACATCTAAGACTCTCACGATATGAGATTGAGGACTGATTTACAGACCAGATGCCCACAGATACACCGTCATCAACCTACGTACCCCCAGGTGTCCTAGTATAATTCAGGGGGTCCCTTGGAAAATTAAAATTGATTTGGGGAAGGGGGGAGGAATCCCTGAACAAAATCAGAGGTCCGCGCAAGGTTTGATATAATATTAAAATTTTTGATCCAATTTTATTTTTATGGAAATTTACATAAATAATAATTATTCACTTGGATATTCCCTACTGCAGGGGTGGCCAATCTTTTTAGGAAAAGTGCCACTTTCTGTGATTAAAAAAAAATAGGCGTGCCACTTCCAACTTGACCAACAAGTACAAAAGACGAAAAGGTGAAACAATGTTACTTAGGTGTATTATATATGGAATTTTTAAGCAAATAGTTCATTTTTTATGCAAATCCAAGTAGTGGAAATTTGAATATAATGTAATAAATAAGACAAAAGTACAAACCTAGCTGTTATTGTTAAAAAGGTTTTTCAAGTTCAGTCAGTTAGGTTAGGTATAAAATAAATATAAGTAACTTTAAACATTTAATTCTAAATAATTATTTAACAATCAGTATTTTGTTCATGGGGTTTTTGAATTTATAGTACTTTTACCAAATCATATCTACCTATATTAGGATTAGTTCAGGAAGACGCTAACAAAATTAGGTTGTTTTAGGTGTATATCAATTAATTTTGAGCGATATTTTGATTTAATTATGTTCGTAATAAAAAATACTTGTGCACAAACACATTGATCCAAAATCTACAACAATATTTGACAGCTAAATCGCGTACATTTAGAAAATTACTTGTTGGTGCAACTTTCCATAGTTTAATGTAATTCATATCCCTTGTATATATATATATATATATATATATATAGTCTATCATAATTCAATTAAGTGTATTTAAAATAAATTTTGATAGTTGTTTTTTTTTTGTTTGAGACAACCACATTTTTTAATAAAACTGTAAAAAGTTGGTATTTATTAATATCTTTCAAACTTTAAAATTTTTCCATGACTCTTCGCGTGCCACTGTTACAACACAGCCGTACCACAGTGTGGCACGCGTGCCGTGGGGTGGCCACCCCTGCCCTGCTGAGTGTCGAACCCTTTTATACGTAAACCCTTTTATGCTAACTCAGATCCCAAACACAGATAAATCCATTTTAACACAGGAGCATCTTATTGAAATATCCACAAATGAAGCAATGTTTGAACAAGGGTACCACAAATTCCTGTTACAAAAACAGATCCCAATTTTATATCCAGCTTTACGTGTACAGAAGTGGTTGACTACTTTCCCGTCTTCCAATTTGGTAGAACGTGGATTCAGTGATGTAAAAAACCTCATCATGCACACACAAAACACAAAAAACCCAACTAAAAACTAGTGCTCGTGCGGGTTTGCGATTTCTACTCACAAATATTGAAACGGACGCATAAATACACTCATAACATCTCATCAAATTCATCCAAGCCATTAGCTTATTTGTTGTTTTTTTTTAAATTTTATTTTAAACTAAAGTTATAATTTCAATAAATAATTCTTCAACAACATGTTTTAAAAATTTCTCATTTTTATGCTATGCATTTATGTAGCTTTTTCCCTTGGGGAAATCTTTGGGAAAGTTTTGACTATAAAAAGGGGTCCATGCAGTGGCGCACACAAGGGGGGCCTCGAGTCCGGACCCCCCCGCCCCCAAAGCCCTTGATTTTTTTCCCTCGATTGATTATAATACTATAGCCGCCCATCCTATATAGTGGTTAGTAATGTTGACTGCGGTGCCGTAGGGCCTGGGTTTGAATCCCGGAGAGTGAATGAGTGAATATTAATGTCGCACTGTTCAGCTACACGGGGGCTACGGCAGCTACGCACTGTTCAGTTACACGTTTTGGCGACAGACCGCGTAATTTTGAACCATGGTCAAGTTGAATCCCGAAGAAGGCATGGATGTTTGTGTTGTAATCCTTCCCCCCTTCTTCCTTTGTGATGTAAGCCCCCGTGTAATACATTGTGTGGTGCAAGTTAATAAATGTTCTCAATAAAAAAAGAATTTGTACTATGTATATAGTACGTAAAATTTAATTAAGTTTAGGTATATGTTATTAGTTTTTAATTTTATTAATTAATAATAAATAGCCGGCTGGGTGGCGTGATTGGTTTGTCGCTGGCCTTCTGCACCCAAGGCTGCGGGTTCGACCCCGGCCCAAGTCAGTGGGTTTTCGTAATGCAGAAAATCGACATCGGCCATGTCGTATGATTATACGGCATGTAAAAGATCCCTAGAGTATCTGTTTGGCTTAGGGTGCTCTCGGTAAAATTAAATCCAGGACAAGTTTGCATCGTCAGAGCTGAGGTGCCTCCCTCTGTGGAGGAAACTGGGCGTCAAAATTACCTGCGGCGATTGGTATCCGCCTATACGGCGCCGCACTAAAGAGTGATACCAGCTCTTGGGTATGCACTGGGTCTGCAATGGTAAAAATACCAATCCGCAGCCCATTGGATAAAAAAAATTAATGCTAAATATTCATTTAATGATTAATTTTTAACTGTTTTTTGTTCCCGAAAATTGATAAAATCAAAAGAATATGTTGGGCAACGTATTGGAGCATGATGCGAGAATAGTGGACCCTGGACCCCCCCCCCTCCCTCCCTTTGAAAAATTCCTGTGTGCGCTACTGGGTTCATGGGTTAAAAAAGTTTGGAAACTACTGGGCTAATGCGATTACGAAAGGATAAACGAGTGAGAAGGCTCAAAAAATAAATGGTGCTATATATCGCCTCACAACAAAACCTCCAATCTACCCCTTATCTATTTACTTATAAAAAACCAAAGAATTCGAGATTAGAAGAAATCCTACAAAAGAGTTTTGTTGGAAAAGAAACATTTCTTATAATTTCGAAGGTAAAGAACGATATGTAAAATAAAAATGATCATCGCTCCCGGGAAAATGAGTGATAAACTTGAATAATCCGAAAGCAATTATCGTCTGTTAAATAAGATGATTTACAAGAGCTTCCGCAGGGAACAGATCTATCTAATTGTATTTGTTCTCTGCAATAATGCTGCCGAAGCATTTGGGATTCTCGGATTTCCTCTCAGATTTTATACATTTAAAATGACGGCTTTCGAATTGCCGAACATTATTTATCTATGCTTAGATCCTCAAGAGAAAAAAATTTAACTCGTTCGTGATTGATTGAAATTGGTAGCGTGAATGAAGCCTCAACTATATTATCTTTGTATATTGTTACAAATTTTGTGCAATTAATGCTTAATTTCATCTTAAAATGATGCAAAGAATTTATATCTGGATGTTTAATATTATTATGACTGAAGACGATCTTTTTCTTATAACTATTTTATTTACCTTATGTACAGGAGCAATATCAAAAACGAAACATGGATGAAATTCTACAAAAACAAAACCTCCCTGTTGCCAGTACCGCTAGCTGAATAACAAGTTACATAATTAGAAAAGACAACAGGAAGTGTGAAATATAAAATGAGTGGCAACAAATATGTTAATATTACTTTCTGTTGTATTCATATATTTTATGATAAAAACTATAATATTCGCAAGCAGCGCCGTTCCTTACATTATAATAGCATTTGAGTGCAAACTTGGCGAAATGTTAGTGATATAGCCAAGTTGACATCGTTTTTGGTGACAAAATTTGGCGAATTGGCAACCATATAGATGCTTCTGGAAAATACGATCTGGATGATTCTGGGAAAAAATAACGATCTTTGACGTTCGTGGATTTTTCGAGAAAGCGTTGGAAGGTAGCCGCGTTGACTATAAATAGAAGAGGCTTGCGGAAACAGAGTCAGTATTACTTTAACAGTTGAGGAGTTTACTTGCATGTGGTACCTTGTGTGTGCGGATAACGTTACGTACTTGTATTTTTACATACCGATAGTTATGTCTGTTGGAAAATGTTGGGAGCCTTCTGGAACTTATAGTGCAAATTTTACTGCTATACCCAGCATTTTAAGGATTGTTTTTCTATCATAAATTCCATCGCTCTTAAACAACTGTTTTGCTCTTTGGTACTAATAGCATGAAATCCACGAACCTGATCTGAGCTACAATGCATATTTTAAGGAGAAAAACAACTCACTTATCACGATATCTCAGGAACTATTAGACCTACAGACTTGAAATTTGCCATGCATGTTTCTTTCATGGACTAGAGATACACTAAGACGGGATTTAGCAAAAATCAGCTTCCAAAAGGGATTGTGAGGAGTTAATGGGGGGTATAGATAAATATACTCCCGTTTCTGAGCAATTAGACCTACAGACTTGAATATTGGTAGGCATATTTCTTTCTTGGAGAAGAGCTCCTCTAAAAGCGGGTTTTGCTAAAATCTACCCCTAAAGGGGTTTCAAAGGTGTTATGGGCTATTATAGATAAATATATTCCCGTTTTTAGACTAGTAGTCTTGCAGATTTGAATTTGGTAAGCACGTTTCTTTTCTTTAGAAAAGATTCACTAAAAGCTGATTTTGAGAGAATCCACTTTGTAGGAGGGAGTTAAGGGAGCATAAAAGATCATTCTACTTCAGTTTTAGAAATTCAAATCTTGTTCTTTTTTAATCAAGTGGTGAGGGTTAGAAGAATGTTTTTCAAAATAATCGAACGCACTTAATGCTAGGACCAGATATCAATAATTTATATAAACAGCATGTGTTCATACAACATCATGAAGTACCCAGAAAAACGGGTGGGTAACGGCTAGTGTTTTTTTAACACAATGCTGGAGTTTCCTTTCATTAAGCTTTAATGATCATTAGCACTTTTTGTAAATTAATGTTATATATATACATATATAAAGGAAAAATAAGACACACATTATTTCAAAACTGAAAAAATATTTTTGGATTTTGTGTATTCGAACAATTTTATGTATTTCTTAAATAAGTTCGATACAATCGGTAAAGTATAACATTGTTTTTTTTGTCAAAATTTTCACTTTAAAGTATCTAAAATTCCCTCTCCCGCACCCATAGTGTTACATTTTTTTCTTTTCTTTAGGTACGGCTATTAGAACCCTAAGGCACTCGAATGATTTGGAAGCTTACTACTTTTAGTAAACACGATTGATGCGCAACTGGAATATTCCAGCATCTTTCTCAAATTGGGCCCCCCTCTTTGTCCAACCAATATTTATATTTACCTTCAATATTTCTAGACATAATGCCATATGTCTTTTCTTCCTCAGTAGCTCGACATCCCAGGGTGGGCCTTGGTCTTTTCAAGAAGTCTTTTCCAGGTTAACCTTCTTCCTGCTAGGGTTCTCCAATTCTTAGTTCTCAAAACTAGGAGATCTTTTTCTAGGCCATCAATCCATCTATTTGGCCTGCTCTTTCTTCGTGTACCAATTGTTTGGGCATTGAAGACTTTTTTAGTGGTGCGGTCTTCGTCCATTCTGACAACGTGACCTCCCCTATTGAATTCATTGTATTTTAGTGAAGTTAACGATGTCAGATTCTTTAAATGATTGACAGAGATCGAAATTTGATCTTCGTTGCCACGTTCCATTTTCCTGAATTCCACCAAAAATAAATCTTAAAATCTTTCTTTCGTATAGATACTTATCATGTTCTCATTCTATCGATACATGGACAAAGTTTCACATGCATAAGTTAACACTAATCTTAAAAGACTTTTATACAATAGAACCTTTGTTTTTCTTTTGATTAAATTCGATTTTATACTTTTTCGTATTCCATTAAGACATCTAGTGGCCATAGTAATTCCCTATTGGATTTCAGTAGACCAATCGTTTAATGCCTTATGCCTGGATCATATAAAATTGTTTCATTTATTTTCAGTTATGCCAAATTTCGGTCTTTCCGGTGTAATCCCGGTCGTATGGTAAGCCTATCTATATATCAGGTCACTATTACCAGATCCCTTTCACCACTAGCGAAATGGTTGGCACTGTTTGCTTCTAAGCAACACGAAAACTGTCGAACAACGGGCATGATAGATTTCAATTTGTTGAGGCTCACATTAGAAGGGGGGGGGGATATAGAGAGTAGGATGCGTGTGTGCCAAGTCAGGCTTTATCCTTTTCCTTTAAGGCTGTCTTCGCCAAACGTACGAGAACCCGAACTAAACGCGGAGTACATTTTCAGACAGAAAAATGCCTCAATTTTCATGAAAATTTGCAATATTGTAGTTCATACATCTGTTTGCAATAAAAAGTTTTTAAATTTTCAAAATATGCCGTGCATAATTACATTTTTAAATTAACATATAAAAAGAAGTTTTGGCATTACGGTATAGGAGAAAAAAGGCAAAACACATTTTATACCAGAAAAAAGGGTTAACTACAGTAAAAATTAGTAGTTTGATAAAATACGCAATTTTCCCTATTGAATAGTGAGGTCAGAATATAATATTAATGTTGGAGTACTTTTATATCTGAAAAAATATTCCAAATTTGGGTCCTATCCCTTAGCATTAAGCGAACAGAGCCTTAAAAGTGCTTCTCAGAATCACAAGGTCACATTCTGCAATTCAGTCACACTCTGTACTGGCATTAAATGACTCTGATAGATAACCAAAAGGACACGAAATAAAACTTTTTAAGTGTAATCCAACAGAAAAATTAAACCGAGGGAAGTGTTATTCGATAAGTTCTGTAGTCGCGATAATAATAAAGACAATCTTCTATTATTTTATTAGTAATACTTTTTAACAAGATATCAATCATTGGCATGGCCAAGTAATTTTAGCGCATTTTTCACATGTTGTATTTTACAATAATGCAACTAATGAACTTTTTACTAACACAGAAAGTAGTACTATACTTTTAAAAAAAATTAAATTTTTTTTTTAATAATTAAATTTAAATATGATTCGGCTCATCTAGGGCACAAATGGGACCAAATGCCGAAAACCCGAGGTCAATCGGTTAATTATTGGCTGAGAAAAAGGTACGACAAAATATGGAACGAAGACGAAGACGAAATTTGCGTCCTAATAGCGCTTTTTTTACACTACGTGAAAAACGCGCTAAAAACTTATTTAAACTTGTTGACAATTGTTTAACTCTAGTGCTACTCTCCTAATGATAACTAAAAAAGGACTTCGTGGAGAGTGCCGTAAGTATAAAATCAGTCAATGGAACATAATTTCTCTGCGGGAGTCTGTACCTATATACAGTGGCGTAACGTACACCCCCGCAACTTCCACATCTTGGAGGGGGGGCAGAATCCTAGGGGGGGCCGAAATCTGACGTCAAGTACGTATTTAACCAATTCATAAAATATTAAAGGCGAAACCAGACTTTGCAGGGGGTCCCTAATATTCTCCATTGCGCCACTGCTTGTATGCTATGTGTTAGTATATTTCTTCTCTTCGATTAAATCAATCAGTTTCAAATGCTTAGCAAAAGAGAAACGGGTATAGTTAAAAAAACTTGAAATAATCTTAAAAACAAAAAAGAGCAATTGTTATTATCGAATGGGATGGCACTTGAACTGAAAATTATAAAATCTAGCCCACACCAGTTCAACTATTTTTGTAGAAATCATTGACACACACACCATTTAATTTTTTTATTATAATACTAGCTAATACACAAATCTTAGACAAATGAAAGATTGCGCTATCAAATAAATAACAAACATTAATTTTATGAATAAATTTTTCAAAATTACTGATTTTTCACCATCTCAAGATATAGTATTTATTTATAACTGTTTCAATATGCATGTATTGATACTTCATTAACATTACCTCCATAAACTAGCTCCCTAAGACAAGCCTTATCAGTAAAGATAAGATTTCTCCCATTGAAATTTTTGTTATCTGAATCAAAATGGAGAATTCAAATACATACTTTTCATCGTTTTCTAACAGAAGTACCAGAATTAATTACAATTTTCTGACTTAAGAGGGAGAAATAGAAAATTTAACAGAAGTAACATTATTTACTGTCAAGATTTAAAAATAAAAGGCGCAATCTTAACACGTGCTAGTTGATTCACGGGGAATATGCAGTGGAAAGTGCCCTTGAGAGAAACGGCGTAATAGTATATCAATGAAACAGCGTACTTGTCTTTCGATTTTCAACAACTGGTTTTACCATATACGACTCAGTACTCAACTCGATATATATAATTTGGTTCAACAACTTCATCCTAAAAGTACAGAATTCGTCAAAGGTGAATCTGACTCTCTATCGAAGAAAAATGTGTTAATGGTGGTGATATTTTATACAAATCAAAGTTTTTACGATTGTCAAAGAAAATGAATCGAAGACTATCTTTTTTTCCGATATATTTTTTTTAATCAAATACAATTTCTTTTTTTTTTAAATAAACTTATTTAACACATAAAGGATAGTAAAAATAGAAATAATCTATTAAAACAGAATTTATTGGAAAAGTGTTGAAATTACTTGAGATACTTAAAACAAAAAATACTTCAGAAAACAGTTTCGGAGAACATTTTTTTAAAAAAATAGCGTACTAAAATATTATAAATACTTTTTTAGGGATCTATACCAATATATGTTAATACTTACCACACACGGATATATTTAAAATAAATTGTCTAAATTTTACAAAAATCATATAATTTTAGTAAAATTGTAACAATTTTAAAAAAATTCTTTAGAGAAAAAATTCTAAGTTTATATCAATAAAAGTATTACTAAAATAAACTACATAAATTTATCTATGGAATGTATTAAAATTTTAATGTTTAATTAAAATATAAAATTTTTAGAACTGATCGAATAAATATTATCAGAAATGCGACATGTTTATGAGGCTATGATAGAAATAACAAGCCGTAAGTCAAAAAAACATTCATTCAATAAGAATAATTTTAATTCATTTCCTAGAAAATAATATAAATATCAGGTTCAGAAAGTTTTATAGAAATACATTCATTAATATGTTAAGTTATCAGACTCGCCAAGATAGATTTTGAACAAGTTAAATGCCCTCTTCTGGAAGATTGGAGAGAAAGATTGGTCCACATCCGGATTTTCAAATTTTATGTAATTTATTGTAACTTGTTCTTTATATAGCGTCCCCAAAAGCCCTCGTGTAGCTGAACAGTGGGACGTTAATATTCACTCACTCACTCTTTATGTAGCGTAGAAACAAAATAAATTACAGTTTAAAAAAACTAAAAAACACCCTTTTATAGTTAATCGAACTAAGTTGTAACTTAACCTTTTAGTCGCCAAATCTGGAAATGGGATCTGAAATGAGTCACCAGATGCTGGAGGGGATCTGAAAATGGGAAATCGTTAATCCTGATCAGGATAATGGAACAAAATTATTAAATTATTGTATTGTCATCGGTCTTGGACAAGTGAGCAAAATTTCGAATTAATTTGACCTTTTAAAGCGGGTAAAAATTTAGTTTAAAGATTCCGTTGCATACAAGAGAAGCTTATAAAAGGGTGTTAATAATACAAGTTTTATAAAGACAAAAGATTGCTCTATTCAATAAAATTTTTAGAAAACCCAAAATGTTTGTTTTGATCAAAATTGTCCTTTTTAATGTGTTAGGATACCTAAAGACTACAAAGATTCTTAAAAATGACAGAATTGTAGTCCTCTGTAGTAGAAGTATAAATTATTGATATCTGTCCGAGCACACCATTAAGTGTTTATAAACCTCACCATTCTTATAAATCTCATCTTTTGATTTAAAAAAGTTAAGACGTGAATTTCTAAAATTGAAGTAGAATTATCTTTTACGCTCCCGTGACCTCCTCTTCCAAAAGTGGATTTCCACAAAGCCCATTTTTAGTGGATCTCTACTCAACAAAACGGGATTTTTTTTCATTTATAACCCCCCCCCCCCCATAGAAGTCCGTTTACACCAAACTCATTCTTAACGAATCTTTACTCGACAAAAGAAACGTGCTGCAGGTCTAATAGTTCAATCAAGCTATAGTTAAGTTCAAAACCTAAGTTATATTTATCTATAACGCTCTTTAACCCTTGCAACGCCTTTGGGGGGTCAATTTTCCCAAAATCCGTTTTTTGTGGATCTCTACTGCTTGAAAGGAATATTCCCGTCAAATTTCAATTTTGTAGGTCTAATACTTTTGGAGATCTCGTGATAAGTGAATGAGTGAGTCGCTTTCTCCTGTATATACACTCATGTCCATAAATTAAGAATACTTAAGTTCAGGCAAAGAAAGAGGCAGAAGCAAAACAAATTCGACTTATTTGTAAAGTCTATTTATTAAACAAAAGGTAAAGAGCAAAAAAGATGCTATATGTTTGATATAATTAATAAAAATGGCGATTTTTATACTCCCTGGAGCAAATTTCAAAAAAAGAACCTATTTACAAAAAACAGTGTAACATGATTAGTATGATGGTTAATACGGAGTATGTCTCCCGGACGATACAATACAGGCCTTACAACGCCTACGCATGCTGAGTATCAAATTATCAATCTGATCTTGGGGAATATTACACCACTCATCAAGCAATGCCCTCCGAAGTTCCGGTAGACAGGTGGGAGGGGGTTGACGGGAGGTTCGTCGGCCAAGCATATCCCACACATGGTCTATTGGATTCAAGTCCGGTGAGTATGCTGGCCAATCCATACGGGTGATATCCTCCGATTGAAGGCATTCGTCTACAATGTTTGCATGGTGAGGACGGGCGTTGTCATCCGTAAACAGAAATTCAGCACCCATGGCGCCCCGAAACAAACGTACATGTTGTTCCGGAATGACATCCCGATAGATGAGGCCTGTCATCGTGACACTCTGAACATGCAGGTCAGTTCTGGAACCAAGAATAATTCCTCCCTAAACGAGTCATCCTTCACCACCGTAACGGTGTCGTTTAATGGTGTTCTCTTGGTGGTAACGGGTACCTGGCGCTCTCCATATGAAAGTTCGGCGAGAATCAGACTGCAAACTAAACCTGGACTCGTCGGAAAACATCACACAAGACCACTGTTGCAGTGCCCCCAATGCATGCTCTCTACTCCAGGTTTATTGTAGGCGACAGTGAGTTGCGGTAAGGGGAACACATCTGACAGGCCTACGAGCATATAGACCAATGTGCCCTAAGCGTCTGTACACGGTTTGCCTTGAAACTGTCGTACCGGTAGCTGAAGAGAGCTGACGAGATAGGTCTGATGCTGTGCTCCGTCTGTTTCTTTTGGCAATAACTGCCAAATACCGGTCCTCATTCGGCGTTGTAACTCGGGGGCGACCTGTGCTGTAACATCTACTCACATTGCCATCATCTTGGAATCGTTGTCAAAGCCTGGAGATGACACTCTGGGCGATTCCAAGTTCCTCGGATACTTCTAGTTGGGTACGTCCACATTCCACTCGTCCGATGATTCTACCACGTAAAAAATCATCCAAATGCTTCCTTTGTGCCATAGCTATGCGGTTATTGCCCTGAAAGTCTTTTAAAGCGCTTGTGAACAATTTTACTTCTTTGCCACCATTCCTTATATACCCCTCTCTTACACTCTCGTCATTGTGACGTACTATCCGCGCCATCTGGTGGTTACCTGTAATTTGCATATTCTTCTTCAAGATGTGTGTAATAATTCTACAGGTGAAATTTTTATTTTAGAGTTCAATTTCTGTGTGATTCTGAATTATCCTTAATTTATGGACATGAGTGTATATAGGAAAAAAAGACTATATAATGATCTTGTCTCAACGCCTAAAGATATGGAAGAATTGGAATTAAAACTAGCCATGATCAATAAAACTTCAGTTTATTCACAGTACAAACCACCAACACAAATTCAATCTATCAAGGATAAGAGATGCACACAATTCATAAACATGAAGACAATTAACGATGTACGTGAAATATAAGACTTTAAATATTTTATACACTTACTTAATTCAATAGCTCTGACTTCTTAGCTATATAATCTAGATTAAATCTCCAGTGACAGATCGTCACCTTAAGTAATTCAATTATCAAATATTCGCGATTCACATTCAATTTGATTAAACATTGCTCCGCGAGAAACTAATCTTATCTCTCTCATTAACTGAAAGCCTAGACTCTATATAGTAGTCCTAATTTGCATGTTCATGTTTTCTTCTTCGAGGAGGAGTTGTATAATAAAATAATTTTTAAAGACCAAGAATTCCCCAAGAGGACTGTTAGTGAAAAGGTCGTGGATGGAACCATCACTACTGATGGTTACTTAGTCGACAATTCAGGGAGGGAAATATTTTATCCCTAATGCAAGACTCTTAAACGTTAAAAAAAGAAGCTTTAAAAAAACTTCAAATATTGTCATGTACTTTTCTTTGAAAAGCTAAAGTTCCCAGTAGCAAAATCTAATTACAATATTATCTATTAGTGCGACATTTTTCAGGTACTATAACTTTTGCCTTAAACATTTAAGGTAATACTTTTTCAAAATGTGAATTATTTTTTCATAAGATATTTTCTCTCATCACACAAAATCGAATTCCCAATATATAATTCAGTTCTCTTCTCTTCATGACCTTATGCTCTTAATAAATGGATTTTTCCCTTTTTTTTTTTTACCCTTTAATTTTACAAAATAAATATATTCGAAAATTAGTTTTAAAAGTTTCTATAACTGGCATTGCTAGGAAGTTTAAAAAGCATATGCTGTGAAATCTAGCTACGTAGTTTCTTACTACTTTGTATCTTATGTTCTCAAAATTTCTTTTTCATTTTTATCTCTTGTATCTCTCTCTCATCTACTTCCGTATCTTACATTTATACTTATCTTAATCATCCTTTTTTGCTAGATAATTTGCATTAGAGAGTTTAATCATTAACCATACTTACTTAAAAGCTTTTTTTTTAAAAATAATTTTTGATTGACGGATGTAATTTAACTTAGGTCAAAATTTTTAACAAAGAAATTGCACAGTTATTTTTTTTTTAATCTGTAACAATGTACAAGATTGAATAGATATTTTGAACACTATTTTCTCAGTCTTTTCCAACAAAAATAACCGAATTAATTAAATTTTGATAATATTAAAGCAATGAACGAATCAATATATAATTCCTCTGCATTTATTCTTTGACACGGCATTTAGAATATTAAAATAAGAATAGGTTGTAGTGTGGTGTTTGATATAATGAGTCTAATTTAAAACAGTTTATGTAACTATTATTTTAGTTCTCAGTAAGGTAAACACTAATCACTTTTCAATAGACTAAATTCATGTGACGTTATAGTCACATGATAAAGGCTATCACGTGTTTCCAACAGATCAGTTCATGTGCCTCACAGTTGCTAACTTTTGCCCCTTTTACAGAAGCTTTCTCTTAAAAAGAATATATTTATTATTAAAAATAGAGAACATAGATAGTGATTATTGGTTTAAAAATACTTTTGTAATATAAGATTTATTTTTATTCTTTAAAACTTTTTGAAGAATCTTAATACTTGGACATCATTATTTAACTATCAAACACGAGATTTTATGTAAATTTTACAAATAGAACGACAAGTTCAACTTTAATGTCAGTTTTGAACTCAACGGTAAACCCCTTATTGCATTTATCATGTAATTGTAATGAATTTAGCCCATTGTGTTTACGTTACAATTCACACCCGCTTTTTATTAATAAGGAGCTTGACTTTAAAAGTATGTTATAACAAATAAGACAGAGAAAATTTCTTTTTCATGTTTTATTTGATTGAAGTATTTTTTCATCCCCTTACATATAATGACCTCTAATTCTTACAAATGGATTGCAAATTAGATATCAACTTTTTATCTGGGGAGAATCAAAAAGAATAATCTTAGAACTTGTCTTTTATCCGATTCACCGCCATAGAAAAGAAAGATTAAATAAAAAATTTCATTTCATTTTCATTTTTTCCCCGATAAAATTGGTTGTTTTTTCAAAAACGCACGAAAATCCTATTATAGCCGTAATGTCACTTAAGGCCTGAAGCAATCTCATCGTTAATTGTTATTGAGGGAACATTTTACAATGAAATGATGCAATGCTGTACAACGAGATATTAAAAAAACTATTGTGCCAATAAATACTAATGCTATGAATTTTGCTAAAAGCAGTGCAAATAGTTTACATCTTTATGTGTAATATATTAATATTACTTTCTGTTGTATTAATTTTATGCTAAAACTGTAATATTCGTAATCAACGCCGTTTCTTACATTATAACAGCGATCCAATGGAAACCTGGCGAAATGTTGGAGACTTGGCAACAATTTTAGGTGAGTTGGTGGCCATATTGATGCTTCTGGAAATTACTGGAGAAATATATTAATATCACTATCTATGACGTAAGCAGGTCTTTCCCGAAAGATCCGTGTTGCCTATAAATAAGGAGTCACTCGCCAAAACTGAATTAGTATTGTTTTGACCGTTGAAGTGTTGACTAGTGATTAGTTGCAGCGATCGAGCGAGTGCTTACGAATAAACTTAAACATTACGTATTTGTACTTTTAGACCCAGATAATTGTGTATGAGCACTGTAGAAGGTGTGAGGGTCTTCTGGGATATATTTTGTGAATTTTGCTGCTGTATCCTGTATTTCTAAAAATTATTTTTCAACAAAAAATTTCTATTGCTCTTGAAGAACTGTTTTTCTCTGAGACTGATAGAATAAAATCCTCGAACCGATCTATTTAACTCCATAAATTTACAATGGTACTTTCGTATTATCGCAACAATCGCCAATTCTATTAATAACTCGCGAAGTTGGCAACTCCGATTTCCTATGTGTCAAACGCGCTCTACTGGCAACCATGTGCTTCGTTTCATATAATGTCGCTAATTGGTTGTGATAATACGTAAGTATATATATCCTTATAATTCTTTTCAAATATGAATATACGGTACTTACGTATTAGCGTTACCGCAGTAAAATTAGCGCCACGCGAATTGCACACCTATATATCAAAACAACAAAGATTCTAACAAGTTTTATATGAAAAAAAATCAGCCTGGGTTTGGTGGAAAATGGCCCTGCGGTGACTCTAATACGTAATTACTGAATATAGCTATTCATTATTTTGATGTCACAAAAGTCTAGAATTCTTCATTCAACTCTTCCCAATTCCTCTTGAAAAAAACCCCACCTCTTAATATCTTTATTAATATGTTTAAATAACTCAATTTTTGTATTTTTCCTCTCGAAATTCAATTTATTTGAAAATTAATAAATAAATTCATTCGCGCATAAAAGAAATCATATTACTAATTTGAAAATCTAAAAAAAAAAAAAAATTAAATGATTTTCAAAATTATACTTTTGAACCACAATTCAGATATTCAAATAAAATTACTCATTGAATAAAAATATGGCGATTTATTCTTAAAAAAATTTCTTCGACTTTGAATTTTTTTTCTCATATTTATAGATTAAAATTACGTAGAATTGAAAACTGTATATAAATTACTAGCTGTTACCCGCCCGCTTCGCTGGATATTTCATGAGGTTTTATAAATTTTTGCTGGTTATATATATGAATAAATTACTGATATTTAAGTCCTGGCATTAGAATTCGATTGTATTGAAAAATATACGCCCCTACGCCACTTGGGGGTCGATTTTCACGAAACGCATTTTGTGGCGTATTTTTATTCTATGAGAGGAATCTGCTTACCAAATTTCAAGACTGTGCATCTAATAGTTTAAAAATCGGAATAATCATTAACCCCTTGGGGGTCATTTTTCCCAAGACCCATTTTGTAGTGAATATTTACTCCATGAAAGAAACATGTCTACCAATTTTCAAGCAGGTTGGTCAAGTAGTTTAAAAACGAAAATATTTATCTCTTACGCCCCTTAACCCCCCCCTCGCAACGCCACTTGGGGGTTGTTTTCCCAAAAACCATCTTGTATCTGATCTCTACTCTATGAAAGGAATCTATTTATCAAAATTAAAGACTGTGCGTCTAATAGTTTAAAAATGGAAATAATTATCTATAACGCCCCCTAAGCCCCCGCAATGTCACTTGGGGGTTGATTTTCACCAAACTCATTTTGTAGCGGATCTGTACTCTAGGAAAGGAATCTGCTTACCCAATTTCAAGATTGTATGTTGAGTAGCTTAAAAATGGAAACAATTACTTATAACGCCCCTCAACCCCCCGCAACGTCCCTTGCGGTTGGAATTTCGCAAAAAATCCGTTGTTAACGGATCTCTACTCCATGAAAGGAACATGTCTACCAAATTTCAAGTCTGTAAGTTGAATAGTTCCGGAAATATCGTGATTAGTCAGTCAGTCAGTCAGTGAGTCGCTCTTTTCTCCTTTATATATAGATATAAATTGTTGATATCTAAGTCGTCATTAAGAATTCGATTGTATTAAAAAATGCACTTGTCGTCTCTTGATAAAAAAAGAAAGGGCAGAACACTTATCTAATTTGTATTTTCTAAAATTTTCTAAAATTGAAGTATAGAATGATGTTTGCGCTTTCGTAACCCTATAACCAAGTGGATTCCCGCAAAACCAATTTTCGGAAAATGAACATGCAAGCCAAATCTCAAGTCTAAATCTAACAGGGGGGGAAAAAGGAAATTTTTGCTATCCCCCCCCCGTAAGTCCGTTGAGAGTTGTTTTCCAAAATAACCATTCCTAATAGATTTCAATTCAACAAAACAAAAACAAAAAAAAATTGCAAACCAAATTCCATTATTATAGGCCTTGTAGTTCGCAAAAAGGATTTTTTTTTTGTCAATACGCCCCAGTAGCCGCTTGTTCCCCCAAGAGTTGATTTCCTTCAAATTCCTACTCTACGAAAGGAATCTGCTTAACAAATTTCAAGACTGTACGTTTAATAGTTTAAAAATGGGGATAATTATCTTTAACGCCCCTTGAGGCCCCACAACACCACTTGGCGATCTGTTTTCACAAAACCCATTTTGTAGGGGAACTGTACTCTATGAAAGGAATCTGCTTACCAAATTTGAAGACTTTGCGTCTAATAAATTAAAAATGGAAAAAAATTACCTATAACGCCCCTTGAGTCCCCGCAACGCCATCTAGGGGTCGATTTTCACAAAACATGGATCTTTAATCCATGAAAGACTTTTGATTATCATATTTCAAGATTATACGACTAGTAGTTTAAAAATGAAAATAATTATCTATAACGCCCCTTAATCCCCTCAACGCCACTTGGGTTTCGATTTTCACGAAACCCATTTTGTAGCTTATATCTACCTTATAAGAGGAATCCGCTTACCAAATTTCAACACTGTACGTCTTATAGTTTAAAAATTGGAATAGTTATTTATATCTCCCCTTAACCCCCTCCCCCGCAACACCCCTTGGGGTCAATTTTCCCAAAACCCATTTTGTAACGGATATTTACTCCATGAAAGAAACATGCCTACCAATTTTCAAGCAGGTTGGTCAAGTAGGTCAAAAACGAAAATATTTATCAATCACGCCCCTTAATCCCCCGCAACGCCACTTGGGGGGCTATTTTCCCAAAACCCATCTTGTAGCTGATATCTACTCTTTGAAAGGAATGTATTTATCAAATATAAAGACTTTGCGTCTCATAGATTAAAAATGGAAATAATTATCTATAACAGCTTCAAAGCCCCTGCAACGCCACTTGGGGGTCAATTTTCACCGAACTTATTTTGTAGGGGATCTCTACTCTATGAAAGGAATCTGTTTACCTAATTTCAAGATTCTACGTCGAGTAGTTTAAAAATGGAAACAATTATTTATAACGCCCCTTACGATTCGAATTTCGCAAAAAAATCCGTTCTTAGGTGATCTCTACTCCATGAAAGGAACATGTCTACCAAATTTCAAATCTGTAGGTTGAATAGTTCCGGAGATATCGTGATTAGTCAGTCAGTCAGTGAGTGAGTCGCTTTTCTCCTTTATATATATAGATTATTTTAACAGAAAAGAATTTTAAAAACTATTTACAAATTTCTAAACTAATTTAATATTAAAAATAATCTATCATAATTAATGAAGTTTTTATTAATGATTCTGATAACTTATAAGTTTATGTTTTTATAAAAAACCCGTTCAATGTTGCTTATACTAAAAAATTTAATCAATTCAAATAATTTTCTTCTTATTCTCCTGATTGTTAATTTTGTGTTTTTATAACTTATTAATTGTTATACTTAAGTAAATATTAGTAAAATGGTTTAGTTCACTCTGACCTCTTCTAGTGCATTTAATTTAATACAATAAAGAATAACAAAATTGCATTCAGAAGAGAAAATAAAAACAATAATGTTGAAAAAATCTCTAAAATTATGTTTTTTTCCTTAATATTAGAGAGTATTTTCACACAAATATTTATTTTAAAGATCTAAAAATCCTCAAACGAATAATTAAAAGTCATAAAAATATTATCAAGTATTGGGAAAAAATGTAACCCCAGAAAAAAAAACTTTCATTACTTTTTGTTCTTCCGGATGCACTTAATTGAATACAAATCAATCCCCCCCCCCACCTGTCTTTGAGGAGTAAAGTAAATGTCCGAGGATTAACACTATATTCCGAATTCAAAATGGCTGCTAGACTTAAAAATCGAATTTTGTACTATTCCTACAATAATAAACTTGACAATATAATAAACAGAAATCAAACACGGTTGTTTGGAAGTTTCTTTAAGCCTTTTTCAAATAATTGTTAAAACTTGAGATTGGAATCTTATTTTAGTTTTTAAATAAAAACATAAATTTTTCCTATAATTAATTTATATATATATATATATATATAAAACATTACTCACTAAAACATTTAGCATGCTCATTTCCGAAAAATACCAATAAAAATGTACATAATCATTTATGGTTTATATGTTTTGTGAATGCATTCTGGAATATTGTTATGTATTTTAAACTATTATTATTTAAAGTAGGATAAATTTACCTTCAGTATATTTGCCCTCATGTATTTAAACGTCAGTCATAATCATTTCTTCGGTTAATGTTTCACCAAGGCTATATCAAATTTGAAGTAGAATTTCTCCAAATGCTCTACTTTTAATTGAACACTTTTCATGACCGTAAGAAAGAAATTTAAATCACTTTGCTTTGGAAAAAAAAACCCAGTCAATCTGATACCGCAATAATTTTTAAATACAATTCTTTTTACAGTCTTTTTAGGTAACAATTAGTTTACTTATTGCTCCACAATTTTTTCATAGCAACAAAAACGTTAAGAATTAAAATTTAAATCATCTTTTGTGCAACCATTGTTGCCACTTACGTTTTTTTTAACAATGTTAATTTTAAAAATATTTATATTGTTTTATGCAAATTAACAAATCAAAACTTAGATTTAAAAAAAAATATTTTTTTTTACAACGTTAATAATGTTTTTAAAAATTTTATTCAGTTTTTGTAATCGTTTGTTCTTAGAAATTAAGTCATCAGTTACTTTAAAACCTAAATATTTTAGCAAACGATTTACAATTTAATGCGAATCACTTCAAGTTAAGTTTGTTTTTTTTAAACTTTTATTTAATGAAGTACATAAACAACTCAACATACTTGCATACAAATAACTGGAAAGAAATTCGAATTCGTACAAAATTTTATTTTAATAAATATGATTAAAAATAAAATTAGAGGATTACGCATTAAAAGAATAAATATACAAATGAATTTAAACAACAGAATTTGAAACTTGAATGAAATATTTTATTCATCTTTAAAAGAAGCCATTAAAAAAAGGTAGGGGAGGATACTTTTTTTTAAATTTTTATTTTTAGAAGAATTAAGATAATTTTCTTTGTTTTCAATATGTAATTTTTCCCTCAGTTTAAGTGAATATTTAAATTAATAGTAAAAAACGAAGGATTCGTTTAATATAAATATATTTTTCTTTATTTATAAAAGCCTTTATGAAATAATTAATTATTGCACATTGCTGAGGATGTTTTTTAAAATTCCTTTCAATGAAATTTTTTTAAATTTCTTTAAATAGACAAGGTTGAGTGCACATGATTCAATTAATTCGAATAATATCAAAATTCCTTTTCTAATTTTTCATTCACAACTGATTTTCATGGTTAATAATATAATTTAAATCGAAAATGTATTCTTCGATCGTAAAGGTTAGATTAGAAAAATATTGTGCGTAAAATGTTTTAAAAAGTTATTTTACTTGAAAATGGATCTGGAATTTTTATAAATAAATGACTAGTACTAATTTTCAGATTTTTCTTTTAATTTGTTCATGAAATGTATTGTCCTTTGTTGTAAGAATAGATTTTTGGTTATTTTTCCATTTCGCCGGGACAAATGTCACCAAGAAGACTTTATTGATGGCAATACACAATATAAACATTAGGAAAAATATTAGTAAATACATTTTTGACACATTAGGAAAAAAAACATTACTGATAAGAAAAGGTCGTGATTTGTTTCGAAAATATTGTACTAAAAGGTTACACCAGCGAGAATATTCTATTTGGCGTCTGATGTACCCTTTTTGGCGACTGCATCGCTTGCGCCGGCAAAATGTAAAAGTACCAGATTTTTTTTTTAAATGTTGTATAGAAATATTTTTTTATTTATTTTTCCTTGTTTCTTTTTCGGTAAAGCATTGTTTTAATATCTTAAACATCTAATTTCGTTTAATACAGTAAATGTCATAAAAAGTTCTAATTTTTTAGAAAGTGAAGTAAGTATTTCTAACCCCTCCTGTATCAACTTAAATGTATTTGATAAAGTAAGAAAATAGCCAACTGTGATGTATTTTTCTTGAAATTTTTTCGGAAATAAGACCATAAAATTATTATTTTCTTTCAGTTGAATCCTATTTTATTGTATTCCTTTGTTTATCGCCAGTTTTACGAATTATTGTCGTCATATTGGATAGAAGTCCAATGCAGCAAAAAGAGCTTTTGGTGCAATTTGGCGCCGCTTTATTCCCTCCATCGCCAAAGGTGCGATTTGAACTAGAAATCAATACAATTCTACACACATATATACATGTAGATCGAATCCAAATAATTCAAATAAATCGTATCGAAAGAATTAAATTAAAATATTTAAATTTTCACAATCAGTGGATTTGATGCAATAATCAGAATTTCAAAAAGTACGATAATTTACTTTATTTGTTTTATGAAATTTCTAAGGCTTCAAGTAAGTGTAAGTGTGTGTAATAATTTTACAAAAAAAATACATAGTATATATTGTTTATGCAAAAAGATTAAAAACTACTTCAAAAGAAAAACCTGCACTTTTAATTCTTGAAGAATTTTCTCGTTTTTACTCCTGTAATTGCATCTGGATTTATTCTTTAATAATCCTAATAAGACGAAAAGAGTCTGAATTCAAAAGCTTAAATAATCTAAATTTCTGACGATTTTTTTAAAAATTGGCATGACGTATAAGGGATTATTAAATATCACTCAATGTCGAACCAACATTCACGTGTCGAACAATAAGGTCGATTAAACTGATTCTCCGCACTTTCCCACCGTACCATGTAGTCGCGGTACCTCGATCGAGGGTGTGAGAGGCTTCGATTAAGAAACAGACATGATCTAAAGTTAAGCACTTTAATTTAGCCTTTAACACTTATGAGAATTAATACGAATGTACTCTGATAACTAAACCCGAAGAGCAATAAAACTTTTATTAATCTTATTATATATGTATAAACACTCTTATCTCTCTAAAATTAAAATATCTCTTACCTTAAAGGTCATTTCAAAAATGAATAACGTAGCATCGCATCAGAATTGAAAAATTGAAAATTTGTTCAAAAACTTTTGGTACAGAATGGGCCGCGTTTATGCTATTTTTTGTAAATTTTGACCCATTTTTTCCCATTTTAGTAATACTAATTTCTTTTTATCTTCTTAATTTTTGCATATTTTTCTTAAAATATACTAAACAAATCCCCTTATCTCCATTTTTTTTTTTTAAAAAGAAAGTTGGTCGTAAGTAGTCGGATACCTTATAT
Organism: Trichonephila clavata; assembly: GCA_019973975.1. Taxonomy (NCBI): domain Eukaryota; kingdom Metazoa; phylum Arthropoda; class Arachnida; order Araneae; family Nephilidae; genus Trichonephila; species Trichonephila clavata. Next base: position 2,972 of record BMAO01021010.1, on the reverse strand, counting down.
TGCGGCAAATCGGTTAAAATTAAGCGTAGGGTAAGAGTTGGCAATTGCGGAAGGTTTTTTTTTTTTGGCGACTTTTTAAAAGTAGATTATTTAACAATCTTTAGTAAAATAAAAAGGAACGAGCCTTACAGTAATCGCATACGATGTGTAACATCTAACATGTTATCGTGGTAAATTCGCAATAGCAACTTACATCCTGAAAAAAAATGAATCGAGTATGATTGGAAATAATTTTCTATGGAATAATTATATCTTTAATGAAAATTTTATTTAATTAACACAAGGAGTAATGCAATTTTTTATCAAAAATAATTATTCTTGTTCAATTTGGGGAAGAGCGGTAATGATAATTTATGATAAATAAAATATGGCACATATACTTGTGTTTTCAAAGTATTTAAAAACCGTTGAAAAATAGCGTCAATAACAGTACGACTGTTAGATGTCGAAACATTTCGAGCTTGAGTTTATCATTCAAAAAAGCTATGAGTGGCTCGGCTTCTAGCAAACAGAAGTTAACTTTAAAATCACCCCTCAAAATCATGGGAAGCGCGTGATAGTTTTTTTAAAAAAAGAGCAGGATCACCTTCGGTATTTGGTAAAAGTAAAAAATGCAGGAAATTTTTAATTTTTTGAACCGTTTGATTCGGAGAAATGTATACGACCACCGAAATCACTGTTTGTCCCTTTTCAAATTAGCATTTTGCCGCACATATGACCCCAATATCGTGACTAACAATCCCCAGTCCACTTGTATGACGATAAGTAATATCCATATGTCGAGTCGCAACATATGAGTTGTTCTGTTTACGACAGATCGCAACACCAGCTGCTTTGTGGCCTTGTCGTTTAAATTGTACGCAGCAATCGAAGTCAGGTATCGAAACACGTTCGTCATTGTCTAACCACGTCTTAACTTCTTCTCTGATCCTAAAGTGAGAAAACAAAAACAAAGATCCCACGGCCTAGACCGCAGGGGAGGGGGCCGGAGCCCCTCCCGAATGAAGGAGAAAAACAGAACTTCACTGAATAGCGCGCGTTTCCCCAACTTCCTGCTACGCATTTCCGTCCCTTTTCACGCAATCACCTCCCACAAATCACCAGCAATCGAGAGGAAAGATGTTACACATCAAAAACAATATTTAGGGTTATCAAGAGAGTGAGTGAATATTAATGCCGCACTCTATTCAGCTACACAAGGGCTTTAGGTGACGTACCAGGTAATTTTCAACCATAGTCAAGTGACAAGGACGACACCTGAGATAGCACTCCCCCCTTTCCTAACTTCCACATTACACCAACGGGAGGACCTTTAAATCTCCACTTATTTAACGTGCATCGGCCCCATCTGCTAGACAGGTCTTCAGCGATACGAAGTTCGAACCCATGACACGCCAGTTACGAGTCCGTTACCTTGACCACTAGGCTACCGCGGCCTCAGGGTTACCAAAAGAAGTTTACCAAGAAAAAAATCGTTATCGAACCAGAACATCGCCAAATATTTCGTGCCCCCAATACTTTATTTTTACCATTTTCTTCTAAGACTCAGAAGATGTTATTTTTTGTTTGTTTGTTTAGTCAGTAAAATTTAAATTCCATTTTTTTTAAAAATAGATCTATAATTAAGAAAAGAAATACAACCTTCACACTTCATAGGGGGAATGATGTGAATTCCACAACTTTCACCTTCTATGCAACAGATATCCGTCGTCAAAATCAAGTTCTTCACGAAATATATGAAATTCATATATTCTACATTTCTATTACTAAACAAAAACCCATTAAGCAAAAAAAAAAAAAAAACGATGCAAACGCGACAAATTGGCATACTTCCTAAGCTCACAATCCCGATCTCGATATCATCTCCGTAACCTGAGTCTAAGAGAATTTTGGTTCAAATTGGTTGAACTTTAAGGTTCCCCTTTTTAATGATGTTTTCTGAGACAAACTGCATTTATTAGCCTTATTTGTGAGGATATCGGTATTGTTCCTTTTTAAATTTGTCCTTCTACGAAGGGGGAAAAAAAAGGATTTGAACATTTCTCCATCAGCGTTATCACAGCGATTCTACGCTTAATTCTATATGGCCTAAACTTTTTTTATTATGTATCTATATATTCAACTCTTTACCTTGGAATACAATTTATTTGTTAGTTTGACTTTGGAATGATAAATACTATCTTTCTCTTCTAATGTTACATCCAGCTGTTTCTCTATTCTAGGATAAGTTTGGAGAATGAGAGAAAAAGATTTGTGCTCTTAAGTTTAAAAAATTTTAAGTGAATTTGAACTTGTGGAAAAATATGCGTGGGGGTAGGTGGCAAGGCAATAACAAGAGTGGCAAGTAGCGGCCCGCGGGTCACATGCGACCTTCAATGAGTTGAGGGTCCGTCGAGTTAGTCAGAAAACCAAATAGACAGATGTTCTATATATTTGGGCCAACATATATTTTTAAGCAAGATTTTTCTTTCATTAAGATGCACAAAATTAAATTTAGATATAAGTTGTCTGTGTCAATAACTTCCAGGCTGTGACGAGAATTTTTACATGTGATCCACTTCTGATTTAAAAAGAAAAATGTAGAAAAGTATAATAGGATACATTTGTCTCATTAAACTAGTCGTAAAGTGGAGGTTGCAGGTGTAGTTTGGGCCATTGAAGAAGCAGACATTGTTATAAAAATAATTTCTTTTTTATTTCTTATTGATCAACTTATAATTAATTCAACTTAAATAAAAACGTTGAAAAAATTTTAATAAGTTTCCTGATCCTCTTGTAGATCACTGGTTAGCTCTTTCCTAAACTATTACAATCCTCTTCAAATCGGTGGCCGCGGTAGCCAAGTGATCAAGGTATTGGATCATGGCTAGCATGTCATGAGTTCGAGCCCAGTACCACTGAAGACCCGCCGTGTAGGGAAGCGATGCATGTTAAATCTGTGTGGCAGTTAGGAGGGGGTGCCAGCTCAAGTG